>OY855912.1:5757500-5800000 GCA_963693305.1 Meandrina meandrites | reverse complement strand
CAGGGTAGAGAATCGGACTTTTACGGGCATTTCTAAGCATTATTTCATTGTCAGGTGCTTTTTTAGCCAAAAGACTCTTAATTCGGCTGACTTTTTCAATACAAATCGTTTTCTTATTAGTTTTCTAAAAAAAAATAAAGATTTTACATCTGTCTGTTCACAACAAACACAAATACAATGAACCAATCAAAACGCGAAGTAAAAACACGCCACCCGTAAAAAGCGCGGGGAAACGTGCGTACGCCAAGGTACAATTGGTTTTGGTTTTATCTCTGATTGGTTGAGAAAAAAGCGCGGCAATTACAAAACCACTGAGAACTCGAAAATCATGCACGCATCCGTCACCAAGCGCGGGAAAATACGCGTGACCAACTCTCGATTGGCTGTGCATATGATTGGTCGAGACGGTGGCGCAAATTTTTAAACCAATCATTGAGCGTAGTAAAGCAAAGCCAAACTTATTCCAGATTACATTCGACACTCTATCAACAACAACTTTCATTATTTACTCTAAAGGCCTCCATTTTTACGTTGGCTAATCTCAAACCATAATTTAAAACAAGCCGTAATAACCGATAGGGGGAAACGGCGGGTAGATTTAAATTTTGATCCTTCTTATACTTACGGTCGGTTTTATTTCACATCAGTTAAAATTTTAATTTACCTATTTCGCTATCCTGCCTTCTCCATGATCTTTTTGTCATTTAGTAACGTTGGGATTTCATTACTTAACACCACTGATATATATCTACTGAACATGCAGTACTATTTTCTCATGTTTGGCACTTTTGTGAACACGTGTGCCGAATAAATCTTCACTCTATCTGAAATTGGTGTAAGACGCCATTGTTTTTTTTTCTTTCACCCTCGACAACTTGACAAATAAAGAAACCTAAAGAGGTTAATAACACCAAACTACAGACATTTGTCATAAGTATCTTCCTTGCTTGGCAATCTTCAAATGCCAGTCGCATCTTAACCATTATGGCTCACGCATTACACTACACTTCTTGCACGCTCTGATCGTGAATGAATATTCTCCCCAACGCTTTCATCACGCGATCCGGCATATGATCGCTCAGCATGCCGGGATGGATGATAATCTTGACGTAGTTTTCTTTATCCGCCCACATGACGTCATAACGTGTTTCTTCGAGTCTTTGGAGAAAAATAAATTTCCAAATCAAATTTGCAACGTCCCTAAAAACTCTTAAGTTCAATCCTTTCAAAATTCTGGGACACATCCGCCTCCTGTAGATAAAGCGGCCCAATGAAGGGAGAGGGGGGGGGGGGTTACTTTGACGGCTGATGGTTACATGTAATACCAATGAGACCCGCGTGGTAGAGCGCCCGACCAGTGCGCGGAAAGTCGTAGCTTCAACGCCCGTTGGGAGAACTCGGGAGTCTTTTCTCCAGTAGCTTGTGTCACGGACTAATGAACGACTTTCTCCATGTTATTAAGGTCCTCAAATATTTTAAGAAAGAAAGTTTGCGTTTTGCTTGATTCTGCATTTGCCGAGCTACAGGATATACCAAGGGTGCGCAGCCAACAAAAGCCGAAATGGTAGGAAATCCGCCACTGTGGAAACCAAGCTACACACTAGAACATTCAAAACAAAGGGAAGCCAAGCTGGACTGTTTGAAGTCACTTTGTTTTGGAGGCTGTTTCATTCTTTTGCTATCCAACATGGCGGATTTTGTGTCACGTGACTGTCTGCTATAAAAGACTCATCTCAGCGCGAAACGAAGCACTTAAACTCTATCAGTTTTAAGGTTGTGGTTGCCCAGTTATCAAAACAAACCTATCAAATAGGGCCATTATTACCTGCAAGACGTCCTCTCGTCGATCTGCAAGATCTTTCCGGCAGGGAAGAGTTGCTCCGCGGAGACTGGGGGCAAGGATTGCGGTACTGATTCCAGTTCTTTGTCGGCGAAGTATCTCTGGGACCGGTCTCCAGTAGTGAGTCCTAAGGTTTCATCTAGTGGATGAAAGAAAGGTTACTAAACAACCAGATACTTTAAAAAATTCACTACATCTTAATACGAGAAATCGGAGCGTAAATGAGAGAAACAAGCGTTGTTGGCAAGTGCAATTATTTCTGTAAGACATACACGTACACATTTACTAAAATTCTCCAAATTGACATAAAACAACACGTATGATAATCATGAAGGAGAAGTTTAAAGTTCCAATAAACTCTTTCGTTACCATGTTCGAAGCCCGAGCCAATGAGAGATGATGAGAGGTGACTCTCATGAGAGTTTTCGTCAACTCTCATCTACTAACATTAACTCTGCCCAAACAAGAACGAGAGTCGACGAGAGTACGTCAAGGGTGACTACAAACGAGAGAAAACTCTCATCGACTCTCATGAAAATTTTAAGCACGTTTAAAGACGATGAGAGGGCATAAGAGTCGATGAGACTGCACGAGAGTTCCAGGCCACACGAGGGTGCGAGAGTTTGACGTCTCATCAACTCTCTTCCTCGTTTGGCCTGGGCTTAACGAATATAGTAATGAAAGAGCTTACTGAACCTGAGTGAATAAAAGATTGAACAGAGGGTCGAAGCAATGAAGACAAAGGCATGGAAGGCAACAGATCTCTTATTAGTAGCTGGATGATTTGTTTACTTCCATTTCATCGCTAACTCCTGGAGTTCCTTGCGTCTTGTCCTGTATGCATGTTAATGATTGGTATGGTCTGATGGATTACATGTACGTGCTTTTGAGAAAATCTGCGGATGCTTCTAGGCGTTGTGCAGACAATTGTTTGATCGATCGATAAGTCGGTCAAAAGACCAAATGACTGATAAATGAATGTCAGTCAGTCAGTCAGTCAGTCGGTCAGTCAGTCAGTCAGTCAGTCAGTCAAACAGTCAGTCAGTCAAACAGTCAGACAGTCAGGTTGGCAGACAGCCAGCCAGTCAGTCAGTCAGTCAGTTAGTTAGTTGATCGACCAATTGAATAATTGAAGTCCTGCGACAAAGTACCACTGAGTTGTTTAAAACGTGAATGATTCTGTGAGTAGCAGAACGTTACAGAAGTTCTGTTATACCTTCCGTGCCTTCAAGAAGAGGTTGAGTCAAACTATTTTCCCACGTATTATGGATGAGAGTGGATCTGTACTGGCGAGAGCGAGATAAAACATGCTGCCGACCATCACCTTGTCCAGCTCGGGGACTGGGACCAAGAGAGAAGAACAGCGCTCGCCAACAGCCACTCATCAAAACACGGTACTGTGAACAGGGAGAAACGAGAGATTTTTACATTTTAGTACTGAATCGTATAGAGCATCGGGCAAGAAGAAGGCAGGTTAAAGACAAAACTTACTTGTTGTTCTGCAGTTCTCAATGGTTCGAATGTACGGTTTGGCAAACTTCGGTGAGATTACATATGGTCTTGCCGAATTACTTTCCCATTTTACCTGTTTCAGTCTGAACCACTGTTCTTATGTTCTTAAACTTTCTGTGTCTGTACGATTTTGTTAATTCAAGATTTTCAAGGAAAAGCCACAAGTTCATAAGCGTTTTTACTTTTAAATGCTACCCTCTTTAAATAACGACTTTGCTTCACTTCTAGAAAGAAAAACAAGTGCAGGTCACACCTTTGGCATTGAGCATCTCCTGATAACTGAAGCAAGATCTTGTCTTAACTCGTCACCACTTTTCACTCCCATCCTACAGGACAAAATGAAGCCATGTGTGAGCAATTAGACAAAAATTAAACCAAACAGGCTGCAAGGGCGAGAAAACCTGAAACCAGTGTGTCAAGTGGAGGACATCGTGTTATAAGCAGTTAGCGCGAGAAAACCTGTTTCAGTGGCAAGCGCGAAAAAAAAAACGTGGAACCAGTGCCAAAAGAGGGAAAACATGTAACCGCTAGCAAGCGCGCCAAAAAACGACGGGATCCACATCACGAGTGGTCTTGATTTTGCACGTGATTTGCTAAGTTAATATCTTTGCTCTGATTGGTTACAGCATGCCGTGGAGTTCTTGTCACCCAGAAGCTGAAGAGAGCACTAAACTTACTGAGTCATGGAAAACTGCCCCAATGCACTATCGTTGGGACGTATTTAGTATATTGGCTACAGCATGCTGTGGAGTTCTTGTGACCCAATTGCTGAAGAGAGCACTAAACTTACAGAATAATTGAAAACTGCTCCAATGCATTATCGGTGGGACGTATTTAGTATACACCTGATTGAAGAATCGTTGACCCATGAAAAACATAAACCATGAACGATGCGACCCAAATGTTTACTGAGTAATCGGAAAAACTTGATTATCAATGAAAGGAATATTACTAAGCTTACAAATGCTGTCTACCCAGAATACCATTGGGTTGTATTGTTGATGGTTTATGCTTCTCACATGATCAACGTTTCTTCAATTAGGTATAAAGCGAACACGCATGCATAACCAATAAGAACGATGAGTGGCAATAAGGGTCAGAGATAAACGCACTCACCTGGGAACAGCATCCTTTCCAAGAACAACAGAAACGATAAAATCTTCACAGTACGGTGTAGCTGGAGCACTGAAAAGAAGAAAGTAACGATTAGCAAGTACGCCATTGTTCCAAATCCGGCTCAATCTTCCTCAATTTCAATCATCCTTGTTTATATTACCAGAAACCCATAAGGGTTGAAAACTCCTTATGATTTTCTGATATTACCTCTAGGGTATTTTGTGGACCTAAGTAGAATAATATTTGAAGGATTCCTTCGAGGTGAAGGTTGCAAAAAAAATGAACTTAGTATATGTCACAAAAGCCGATATCTGGTCCCTAAAGCCGCCTGCCCCTCTTAGCCGGTGGGGTCTGGGTACGAGACACAGGTGGCTCTGAAGACACGTGATTTGATTGGCTAGATTTTAACAACAGGAGTTTGAAATCTAGCCAATCAGATCAACCGTTCTAAACTCTCTGGGTTTTGATCACGTGTCTCCAGAGCCACCTGTTTCTCGTGCCCCAGGCCCCGCCGGCTAAAGAGGGGCAGGCAGCTCTGGGGATGAAAATGGTAAATCCTCTATCATTGAAGAGAAACAACAAGTTAAAGGATAAAACTATCTGGATATATAATCAAATACTCCAAACTGGTTTCCAGGCCTGGAAAATGAAATTCTAAAATTCCATGACTTTCCAGGCCTGGTAAGTGAAATTCTAAAATTCCATGACTTTCCAGGCCTGGAAAATGAAATTCTATAATTCCATGACTTTCCAGGCCTCGAAAATGAAATTCCAAAATTCCATGACTTTCCAGGCCTGGAAAATGAAATTCTAAAATTCCACGACCTTTCAGGCCTGGAAAGTGAAATTCTAGGTTTTCCGGCCCTGACCCGTACGAACGCTGCAATGATATCAGTCCTACCTGAGCACACTAGGATTAGAGTAGGCAAAGCAAATCACGTCAGGATAGGTTGGTTTGAGAAGGACAGATAATAACGAAGCCGTCCCAGCACCCAGCGAGTGACCCACGAGCACAAGACGATAATTCTGAAAAGAAAAAGAGCTATAACTGCATTTTAGAAGTCAAACAGACCAATGACGTTAAAGCATCCAGACAACAGCCTTGCAACAAATTTTGTAACCAAGTGAAGGTAAATAAAAGTCTCTTTTACCTGAATTTGAAACTATCGACTCATCTATACTGTATACACTCTGCAGCTCCCATCCTTGGGGGTGAAGCGTCATAATTATTACTTTTACTCGAAAAAATTTTACTTGAAAACTCGTGTTATGACTTCCAAACTGTAACTGTTGAAAACCGCTCGAAACCACCCAATAAATAAATTGCCGAGTTTCCCGAGAAATCCGCATCTTCCACAACTTCGTTGGGTTTCCAGATTTTGCTGTAGAACTATTTTTTTTTTGTATTCTTCAACGTAATTCGTTCGTTCACGAAAAAGAGCCATCGTCCATTGTTCTCAATTTATGTTTTGATTGATTACTTTTCTTATAGGTGGCCCGCTTCGTGCACTGTAACTTACCTCGCCAGCTCTAGAGTAAGCGCACTGAATAAGTTCTCGTTTCTCCAGGACTGATTTAACGTATCGTGCACATCGGAGAATTCCCTGAAAACAAAATGAAGAAGAGTTTTATGGTGAAGGAGAAAGCAAACAGGGAAAAGGGGGCCACCAAAACCAAGAAAACAACATTAAGGCACGTGAAATAAAACTAGAAAGAAAAACTTCATAAAGGAATTACAAAGCCAAGAAAACAGAACGCAAAACAAGGGCAAACAAAAACTCGATACATACTACTTATTAACCGAGAGTGAGGTCATTACAGGGAAATCTCAGACCGAGGCCTTGATGTATTGACCGAGCGATAGCGAGGTCAATACATCAAGGCTGAGGTCTGAGATTTCCCTGTAATGACCGAACGGACGAGGTTAATAAGTTATTTATTGTATGGCTTTTTTAGCGCTGAAAAAAGGGAAACGTATTTCAATATCCGCTTGCGTGCGCAAGAGGTCATTCGAATTCATGCCATCCAAACCTGAAGAAACGGTTTCTTCGATAATGAGGCAATTTTTGTCTTCATTACGCCAAGATCTAGGGCAAATTTAACCACTTTAATTTTCACAAAACAAACTGACCTGTGTTTACAAGTGTTTGACCCTTAAAACGTTATAAAAGGCTAAGGCAAGAAAAATTTTCATAATGCCCGGTCATTACAAGAAAATCTTGCCCGCTCATCAGCCAATCAGAGCGCGCGTACTATTGTAGCCATATAATAAATTTGAAGAAACGAAAATGAGTAAAATTAACGAAACCAAGGTACTTGTACTTCGTAAGAAATCGAATTAAGCAGCGGATCTAATACCGAATTGACTGTTGAAGTACGGGTCAGTACGCGAAAATATATTATAAAGCACCAGGACACAGCTTGTTCTTGACATTTTGCGCTTTTGCTTTAGTTTGCTACAAAGAGGAGCCGTGCATATAATTATTATTTATTTAACGAAAACATTTTAATACTAAGGAATCCGTTGAAGCAACCAACTCGGCGTAAATAAACCTCAGACCCACCACATTTCGCATCAAGGAGGAGAAACATTCTGTGTACCTTATGAGCGTAACAAGCTTCAACTCCCTCAATATTAAGTTCTTCTTGTTGTCCTGTTAGGTCGGTCAGCGCGTCCTGATACAGAGAAACATTGTATGAAATGATAAATATTGCCACCGGCACGTAAGAGTCGGAATCTAGTATCGTTACCACCCTAAATGGCCGGCGAAACATGTCCTGACCGACCCCCCTGTTCCTGAGCGGCGACTATAGAATATGACAGCCTCAGAGGGTGCTGATAGTATTGAAGATCATTGAAGGGCTGGGGTGGAAGCCTCGAAGCATGGCGGAAAAGTACTCAGAATGAGGGGTCGAAGAAGAGAGATTTTAGTGAATCCTCGTAGATACCGTCGCAGCAGATTTCCGTTCTCACATGCACTCTTCCTTTTAAAATAAGCACGGAATTCGAGAGTAACTCGGAACAGTATCACCTCATTGTGCGATCGACAATGCAAAACTACACCAAATGTCTAAACGACATTTTGCTAGTGCTCGGTGAAAAGGGCAAACCTATACCAAGCCAAATTTATCAGTTTGTCGCTTATAGAAAACGAGGGCGGGTAGTCTAATAGGTCATTTCCTGTACCCACTGTCATTAAAGGGGTTTTGTCAAGGATTTTAATAGATTTTGAACAGCCAAAATTTATATTTGTAGCGTAGGAAACCTTGAAATAATGGGCCATTTTTATTAACAATTGCTATATTAGAGCACGAAACTGTTAACAAGCGTCTTTGGCTGCGGATCGCTTGGATGGAAATGGATTGCAACTTTTCAAGTTGTTTCCGCGCGTCCTCAAAATATCAATATTTTATAGCTTTAGTTTGATATCTATCTGCAAATTTAGGTCATATCTTCCTTTAGATGTTAGAATATAATGTTTTTCATGGGTTAAGTTGCCTAACACTAATTTCAGAACAGTTAAGACCAAAAATCTGCGAAATCCCCGTGACGTACCTCCTTTAAGATTCTTACATCAAACACTACATTTCTAACCTGCATAGAGAGAGATCCACGAATGGAGACCACAACTGCCTGGTGATCGTGATCCACCGCCACGTAAAATGGCACCTCGTAAATCTAACGTGAAAGAAGTTCAAATTAATAACGCTCTGTAACATTACACAGTGTATAGCCTAAGTGAATTTGCACTACTTTTCGTGCGCTGAATTTTTTCCCGCTCGGGAGAGGTGTCTGTAATTCCATTGTGATGACGTAACTCTGTAGAGGTCCGTGACGCGTCTCTGATTGGTTGTTACTCGGTTTTGAATTTTCGCGCGCAAATGAAAACCAATCTGCGACACCTAGCAGATCTGTGTAGAGCTGCGTCAGTATGTAGGTTTTTTTCTTCGGGTGGAAACTCAGAAGTATTTCTCGTGCGGGAATGAAAGAGTGCGAGAAATTCAGCCTAGTACCCAGGCGTTCCCTTCCCGCTTATCGATTTGGCGCGAAATTTCCTGACGTCACCGAATGACACTGAGCGGCACCAGGCCCTTACGTGGACCTCGCGCTCGCCCGAGAGAGTAGGAGAACGCCTAGGGGCTAGGCTGCGAGAAATTGACGCCCGTTCGAAACGCTGCCTTTTCTGCACGAAATTTCACTATGCGATTTTGTGAGAGCGACATTTGGTGACACTTAATTTTGTTTAACATTTCCTTTACTAAATAAACCACTTTCTTGAGAAAGATGTACTTTTCTGAAGTTTTAACGAACGTGGGACAAAGAATAAACCTGACTAAGTCCCAGATGGGATTCGAATCCATGACTTTCTGCAAACCGGACGAATACTGAAACCACTGAGCTAAAGACGAGCTAGGCCATTTGTTCTAGTTTCAAGTGACACGCCATTTTCCATACTGCTATGATCGGCAATGTCCAAAACGTGCTGCGATTCTTTTTTCGTAACATAAAGCGCGAAAATTTCGTGTAATAAGGCACACTGAAACGTCCTCGCATCGCTTTTGTGCGCAAGTTTCACGTACGAATATTCGTACAAGCTAATAGCGATCAGGGCCTTATTTCTCCCCATAAAATCAATACATATTCAAGCATGCAGGCCAGGAAAAATTTGCAAATGATCAACAAATTAAAGAAATGTGCCTTAACGTAAAATCAAATTTTCCATACCAATATCGCAGCAAAAGTACCAGTCACGAGAATTTTCGTTGCCATGTAAACGTAGTGACAATGCTCGCTGAAGCGTAATTTAATTTGTGACACGTACACTTATGAAGTTTACAGAGTGACAGAACAAAGTACACTGTACACAAGTACACATAACTCCTTTAGTTTTTTTAGTTAGTAGATAAATCGATAAATGTACGAAAACAAGGTTACAAATCCTACAGCATACGTCATTACCTGGAGTTCAAATTACTTTGTTTCACTTCGTGTCGCCGAAAGTCTGTCTCCACGATTACCTTTTAGTCTTACAACAGTTTTAATTAAGATCTGCTTCATTTACGACGTTTAAAAGATCAACATTTCCGCTTTAATAACCGTCTTATTTACTTTTGGTAATGCCGGTGTTTTGTGCTATGTCAATAAATTAAAAACTTGAAAAATTTGCATAGCATTTTATGAAATGAAAACAAGTAATACTCGACTATTACTCTCATTAAACTGCTAATTAACTTTCTCGTTGGCTCGGAAAATCGCTTGTTAACGGATCTTTTGAAAAGGGTTTTGGACCACTGTTAAGTTAATTAGCACAGGACTCCATAACTACATGCTTTTTTGGGCACGCAATTAACTCCAATTGTTTAGCGTGACACAGAAACATAAAAAGACTTCGAAGGGTTAAAATGTTACGACGCACAAGGAATTAATCTGATTACTGAGAATGTAACATGGAACAACTTAAACTCTTTTACAAGAAGACAAAAGCTTTTCGATAAATTGTCGTGGCGATGTCTGTTAACTCTACTAAAGCGGCCACGAAAGAAGCAACTGAGAGCATTCAAGCTAAAAACCTAAGCGAGCACATCAAGCTTACAAGAAAGTCCTGGGGTCAGGAGCAAAGCAAAGTTCAAGAAGGAAAGCTCCATCGAGGCAGACCCGCGCAAGGATTAAAGCCTGAGCAAGCAAGAGAGAAACGACGAGTTCTTGAGCTTCAAGGAAACCGTTGTCACATCACTACAAGAGTTTCGCCAGGTCCAGAAACTTCAACCGCGCGATTCGCTGCGCAACGTCAATGTGACAAACAAACTATGGTCCTGCAACACGAAAGCGGTAGTTCCAATGGCTATAATGTCTCAAAAGCGGATGAAATCCTCGTCGAGTTGCACAAGATTTTGGTTTTCCGCGACAAAGATCCTTTTATAAATGCCGTGTGCACCAAAAGGCGTTCAAAACCGAAGGGAACTGATAGAAAACTCTCCAGGGAACAGCGTCGAGCAGATGTAAAGAACGCGTACTTCAAGAAAAGCTTCATGACCGCTGGAGAGCGAGCCCTTGACGAAGGCAAAGCCGCAAACTCTAGCAAACAATGTTGTGCAAAAAGTAACGGGGTTAAGAACGCTTCAGAAACAAGTACAGGGGGTTATAACGAGATTCACACACGAGCGTCACAAACCGAGCAGTTAGAAACGAAAAGCATCGAATTATTCAACAAGGAATGTTCACACGAGTCTGAAAAGAAAGAGTAAACCTTGCGATTCGTTTGAAAACTTGTAAAGAAAAGGGACGAAAAGAACGGAAACGAATACGAAAGCTCTTACTAGCTGAATAAAAGAGGAAAGGAATTTATTTATTCAGAGAAAAAAAGCTAGTGTTCCAAGACAACGACAATTAGATTTGTCTTTTCGTAAAATGTGCGTAAAAGCTTAGTTTTTCTAATAAATTGCCCAGAAGGTCCGTTTAAAGCACGAGAAGGTGTTTGCTGTGGTTTAATTATAAATCTGTTTGGGCTATCTCTAAGATCAAAGGCATGTTTTTGACTGGGTTGAGATTTTACTCCACTCAGTTCTTTTGGTTAGTATCGCAAAGCAACATATAACATTAGTTATCACAGGTGACCCTCACTAAACAGATAATTAGTTCGTCAGGCGCCAAAGTGTCTCGCCTTCCTTCTCTAAATGTATGTCAATATAGTCCCTATACAAAATTTTCAATTACTTTTCAGACACAGCAATATAATTTTAAATAACAGTCCGGAAAAAGAGTTAACGAAAATGAAAAAAAAAAAATAATAATCAGATGTATATTGACCAGGAAGAGTGAAATATTGTCCGAGAAGTTTCTAGAGACTTCTTTCAAAGCGTTCGCTATAAGATAAAGTCTTTACAAGGCCTAAGCGCTTGGAATAAAAAACGCGGAGAGATTTTGGGGCGGGAAATATTGAGCACCTTCTGTCCCTCCTCTGTTTACTCATCTTCGATATTTTTAACTATAAACCCTGTGAACCATGCTAAATTCTGTGCGCCAGTTTTTCAAAATCAGGGTAGTTTTCTACACGCTTTCTCTCTGAAACGAAGTCGGTGGCCCCCGCTTTTTTTTTGTATTTCTGACTAGCAACTCATTATCCGACCTCAGTAAAAATTTAAAAAAAAAATCTATCGACTAGAAACTTTTCGCGCGAACGTCCTTAAAGGGTGGTCAGTCCTTACTACTAATTTGTTGCTAAGAAAGTTATCTAACCGTCTTATTTTGGAAACTAGACCTCCAACAGATAAGCGATTCTCGCAACTTTGTTCAACTGAAGACTCCTTTAAGAGTTTAAAATCACGGAGATATTTGACAACTGACGTGACCAGAATAAAAAAAATCCCTAAAACTGAAAGGGCATATAGATCTGAAAGTTAAAATTTGGGCTAAGTAATAGATAAAGAACGCCCACTGACATACATAATGCTTCGTATGGATTTTGTAAAATTTGCATTATTGCAAAAGTTACGACGTAATAAACACCCGTATTTCCAGACTTTTTTGCAAAACGCTCCAAATTGGCTTGCCACTAAATATCATCCACAGCAATATTTTAGCAACTGTTCTAGATCTGTAGTTAAGTTACAGTTGTCGCTGTAATTAATGGTACGTCATGTGAGCTTCTCACTTCTAAAACAACGCTGATTGTCTTTAGGGATACCGTAAAATTCCGGTTATAAGCCCTGGGCTTATACAACTTCGTAAGGGGTTTTGGGTGGGCCTATAAGCAGAGGGGCTTACATCTGGGGGAGCTTATAAGCGGGTTCGAAACGAGCCACGGTAGTTTTGATCGAAATACGCAACAAAAAAAGCAACATTGAGCCCTGTTCAGTACTGTAATCCAGCAGAGGGGGGCTTGTATCCGGGGGGGGCCTTAAAACCGGACGTAATTTTTTGTTTCCAGTTAGATGGGCCTATAACCGGGGAAGGGGAGAGGGTGGGGGGGGCTTATAACCGGAATTTTACGGAAGGGGCATTGTCTGCGCTCTTTATCCTCATCGAGGTGCTGTTAGATCAAAAATGCCCAGTCACACAAGGCCACGAAAATAACCGCCTCTAGCTCCCCTGCCTCATCTAAGCATCTACAAAGGTGTTAGAGATGGTTACCTTGTTGTGATAGCAGCAGAACACCAAATCAATATCCTCAAGTTGAGCCTGAAGTTTAAGACCAGCAGAGTTACAATGACAACAGTTGTCGCTGGAGATGTGCTCCTGCCTGGGACGGCAACATCCACAGCACCTTTAAAACACAAGAACACAATATAATTATTTTGAAGTTGAGTAATATACATTTCTTACACATGTAGTTTTATCAAATTTATCAAATTTTATCATGCAGGGCCATAGGCAGGATTTTGCATGGGTGGGTTTGAGCACCGGAAGCGTGACTGTCTAGGGGGGGAGGGGTTTTTTCTCCTGGGAAATTTTGAAAAATCAAGTTGTTGAAGTCCGCATTTCCTGAATTCTGAGAATCATTTTTCCTCACTCTCTGACTGAACAGACCTTTGTGGCCCATGAGGTGTGCTGACGCACCCATCACACCCCTCCTGCCTACGGCCCTGTCATGTCACAATTTCCCTTGGGTGATTGCAGTCCAATCCTGTTTAATCAGACACTATAGGACCAACCTCTTTTTATATGAGGTGTCTGCATTAACAAAAGTGATACTTGTAATTAAGAAGAGCACAAAATAAAACAAGTCGACAAAGACAAAATCAAAGACCAAAGGCAAAACATGTACCAAACACGTTTTGCAAAAATGCACTAAGTGCAATAACTGTTTTTTGTTCCCTTAATTTCTTAGCTGCACTATACGTCACAGGGATTCACTAGAAGTTAATAGTTGACAGGGGTCAAGAACAGATGTCAAGATTCAAATTCTCCTTGTTCCTATCCATACATAGTACATATACTAACTTGGGAGAATTTCACTCAAGTTTCCTTGGTGATCAGTTACAGTGACATTTTCTCCCTGATCTCATTGGCTTACTTTCTATTATATTGTGAGGAGAAACTAGATTTTTTGATAACTGCACACATACCTAATTCCCCCACAGAGGCTCCAGGGTCCACTGCAAGGGTTCATAAATATATACAGGGCCCAGCCATAGGAACCCAATGCAAACTTCATGAAATAAGCAGCGTCTTCCACCAGGGATCTTTCTTTCTAAAAGCAAAACACTAATGTAAAAACACTCAATTCCAACTAACTGCTGAACTGTTCAGGTACGGTATGCCTGAGTAACAGAGCCAATTTTAAACTGCTTAAAGATTTCCAAACTTCAAAGTGAGATAGTCAGGTGTATTTTCTAAACAAAGTTTTAGTTTAATTCAGAGGTGTTGTCATGAAGATGATAACTTACAGGATCACTTAGATTAACAGGTGCCCCTTTCTGAAGAATCTGCAAAGAAGGAAAAAACACACCACAGGAGTGATTTCTTCCACAAAGTTAAATACAGGATTCAACATTCACCTCTTCTTTACAAAGTCCATATTAAAAACAAAAGCTCTACACTTGGGCCACAGTGGCCAATGATACCAAAGTTACCAACTGGTATCACTATTTCTTTAGCCTAAGCATAGAGCAACTTGGAGTCCTGGGGGGGGGGGGGGGGGGGGGTTACTGATACTCTTTATAATGGTCTATACGGGGAAGCTCCGCCCAAAAGGGGTACATTTTACAGGCTCTAGGTAAATAAAAGGGTAGGGATTTCATGAGTTGGAGTACACAAAAGGCTATAAAACTGTCATTTATGTAATTTAAAAGGGCCTTTCAAAATATCTCAAACAGACCAAACAAACAGTTGATTCATTTAAGTATTTTATGGGCTTATTCAAGTGAAAAATAAAGAAAAGAGACAGTAGTAATCTTTCTGTAGGTATGTCAAAGGAGAACCATTAAATCTATCACAGGTATGGGGAACCTTTTCTGTCAAAAATGGTATGTGAATGGGTTAGGGTTTGGACCTCAGAGCAGAGCCTCCCTGTATAAAAATTTCTGAGTAGCCCCCTGGGCTGGAGTGTTTCTTCACCACTTAGATGACATGCTAAAGCATAACAGATTGGCACCCAGCATTTTGTCAAAATAAAATTATTGTTCTAACAGCTGTCGAGCTGGCATCCCCTAGCGAGTGGTTAGGGTGCTGGACTTGTAATCCAGAGGTCCCAGGTTCAAATCCTCTTCCCTGCCACTGGATGGATTTGTGTTTGGTGGTCCTGAATTCAACTCCTTCACGCTTTGCAAATAACCAACTGGTCAGCCTCTCAACAAAATTGTGGTTTTTAACAAGTTCCGCTTATTTATAATAAACTTATTTGTTTTGTTTATTTAGTGTCCTCATTTTGCACAGCAAGTTGATACTTCAGAAAAAAAAGAGATTTATTATTTAATACAGCTGAATGGCCAATAACTTGAACCATCAAGGGGTTTTGAAAAAAGGTCTGAGTTGTCGAGGATAAAGTAAGTAAGATTAATGACCCGAAAAGGGAATCGTGAAAGGTTTAAAAAAGTAGGAAACTGCTCTGAGGAATTATTAAGTGCAGCCTAGAACCACATAAATAGGATGTTTGCCTTTTCAAGCTGGCCAAATGGGTATTTTATGGAATATTTTTATTGATCTAATTAATTCTGTACATTGGGTCTGAAAAGCCCTGATTGGGAGACCTAATAAAGTTTTTACGTCTTACGTTTTTTTTAACCCCTTACCTCTCCCTTTGTCCTCTTTTCTGCATTCTCTCGTTCTTGTTCTTCTTGAAGAAGAATGAGACCAACAGCAACATCAGAGGGCACCATATCAACATCATGGAGTCCAGACGCCAGTATATCAGCTATGTCTGACACGGCACTCAGGTACTGGTCATCTCTACCCGCAAAAAAGCAGCACAGCCAACGACATCTCTTCTCCCACAGCTGTTGTTTGGAATTAATAATCAATCAAAAATTATTAAGTATAAATTAAAGTAATTTTTTTAAAATAATAAGAGACTGGTCATCATTTAGAGGGGGAGGGGCACTGTTTGTCAAGTAGGGAAAAGGAGGGCACACAAATCTATGCACACATATTAAATAGTCAATTAGGCGAGTGGGGTAGGGTGGAGTAGAGTCAGCAAAAATGTGCCTCACAAAGGGGAGGGTCAGGAGAATTTGAGCCAGGCCTATCTCCATTTGCACTAGTCATCCCCCTCATAATGACCTGTCCCTCATTATTAGGAGACAAAATCAGACAATTGTGAGGTGATATTTTTTTAGGAAATACTATTCTATTAAGAAGCACATGTACAGCAATAAAAATATGTGGCATATAAACCAATGATGTATTATAAAGGAAAATGCATGGCTGCCAACCTCCTTTGTTGATTCTTGCATAGTAGTTGAAAACTCTCGTCCAAAAGGATCCTTGTGGACACTTCCCAAAGGATCAAATAGCACCAAAACAGCGATTAACACTGCCAACAAGATTGACCACTCTAGGGCCACAGATATGCATACAGCGACTATCAAGCTTAGCTCACATTTGGAGCTGTTATTGACTGCCCAGTAAGTACCAAGAATGGTCCACAGAAGCTCTGGTAAATATAACGCAAGTTGAATATACAGAAATATCGGCATGTGGCGCCGAGGTCGTGAATCGACCAAAGTTCCTTGCATGCTGACGTATATGATGGCTATTTCATTCAGAATAACTAGGCTGGTCAAAACAATAACTCCAATAAAAAACAATCGTAATTCCAGCCAAGCATTGCAATATCTTATCTCCTTATTCTCAAAACCATAGATCATGGATATCACAGCCAACCTTGATCAGGAAAAAAAAGAAAAGAAAACATTAATCATTTGTTGGCATGTTTCACAGAACATTATCTTCATAGCCACACAGGTATTAACCATGTAGCCATGTCTAACCATACTATATTAACTTATTTTTACTATTTTAGCTGGGTGTTTGCAGACAGTGCTAGTGGCACCTTATATAGCCTGGAAAAAATTCTACAATGTATGAAAGTTGAAAATTGTGGGGGGTGGGGGAGTAAGAGCAAGAGTAATGCAGGTATCAAATGTAAAAACAGAGACGGGTGGCTCATGTAAAGGTGGGGCATTTGAATTATTTGGCAATTCCCCACCCTCAGGACTGAAAAGAGGTTCAAATGTGATCAAATGTTCCCATCCAGGAGAAAAAAAACCCATGCAGATCTTTAATGTGACAGTAATTTAGACCACGCTTTTTGAAAACCAAATGCAAATGGCCTTACCCTGGGGCAAAATGTGCACTCAAATTTCCCAGGGAGGAAACAGCAGTAGTGCTCAAATTCTCCACATCTGCCCCCCCCCCCCCCCCCAACCCCCTCTCCTCTTTACATTCATACCTGCTTGAAGAAAATGACTTCCAAGGATTATGTAGAGGGCTAAAATTTTTTCAGGCTTCTTTGTTGCTTAAAACACAATTGCAAGGATCATTTCTTCAGTACAGGGATTGCCACAAAACTATTGTTTGTTACCCAGCCACACCCCTGTCCTTGTAATGTCTGTCATGCTTCAGTTCTGTCATTTTACAGCTTGTTTTAGAGTAGGTCCACTGTATTAGAAGATGTGGTTTGTTAATTTTGTTCCCAGATCTCTTTATGGGCGAAGCCGAAGGCTGAAGACTTCGTTCACAAAGAAGACCTGGGAACGGGATTAGTGGTTTGTGTTACTGTGCTACATATGACATTCAGTTAAATAATCAACTGGCCAAACCCAAGATACCCATCTTGTTTTTATTTATATTACATGTAGGTCTGTTTCTACAGAAACACTTAAGTTGTATAGGAATAATGGCCATAGCTGTTTTACGGATACGGCAGCCATGATGATTTTGCCCCCTTGGCACCCTATAATGCTCATTGAAATGATTTATTCTATTATTGTGATAATTTTGCAATTTCCATAATAAAAGAAAAAATATATTATAGGATGCTTCGGGGGCAAAGTCGATATCTGTAAAATGGCGTATGGGTTCTGTAAAGAAACTGATACATGGTGAATAATTAATAAAATTAAACTTTTTAGCTTTATAATTTTAGACGATCATTCCTATAAAGCTTACCATAATACTCTAACCAAGACTCCTATTGCTGCTGGGAAAAACAGATCATCGCTACCGATACGCCATCGGCGTTTAAAAGCAACCAAGGCTGGCATGCTCCTTCAATTTTGTTCAACAAACTCACAATGGCTGCTCCCACTTTAATCACTGAATCACTAAATCAGCTCATATTAATTCGAATTTACGGCGTTTTCCGTAGCATCTGGACAAAAATGGTCACAATCGTAACACTTTTTCCATCCACATTTTTCGTGTAAGATTAAATAAAACACTTTAGAACCTAATATGGTCTCATAAATGATAATCAAAAGTTTTGTCTGGTCTTGTTGTTGTAGTCGGATGTAGTCGCCATATTGGAAGATGCGTGGAGACTGGGCCCTAAACAAAGATTTGAGCGTGCGCATTGGTGTTTTTATTTGGCGTCGGAAATTGAGCAAATATTTTGCTGTTTCCTAGTTCCTTTTCCTTCAGAATTCACCAGATTTTCGGCCGTGATTACATGCAGAGACATATAGAAGTATCCATTTGTCTTACTGCTAAGTGAAGGTCATCAAAATTGGACTTAACTTCTGCTGTGTTTCCTCCTTTATTCGCTGGTTGGCGAGCATGGCGTCGAATTCACCGGGTAAGACTAAGAGAAGAAAAAATCAAAACTTAGCTTGATATTCACTGTGAATGGCGTTTTGAAAAATCAACAGGTTTGGTCGTTTACAAACTTTGTTGTTATGACAGTATTCTCTATTTAGTGTTCAACCATCAATACGGTTTTAAAGGGTGGCGGTGTTTACAAGAGATTAGTTTTGGCGATTATAAGCTTGTTGTTTTTGTAATTTTTACCTTTATAAATTTCTTCGTCACAGTATCCCTTGTTAATTTTAGCTTATGTCATTTTCGCTTTTATAGGCAGCAGATTATCGAGGGAAAAACTGAAGCTCGATTTCCAGGGTGGATTTGAACGGAGAAAATTAAATCTCGCAACGTTAACAACACGACAACCGAGCCCACTTCAATCAAACATGTAAGTTAGTAAAACCCTAATTAATTTGCGACTGGATTCAAGAGATTCTAATCTTATCATCAGAAATCGCCGGGCTGTTGAATATTATTTAAGATATAAATGTAAATAGATTTAAGTTTGTAACAGAAAGGTAGCTTGTTGTATCACGAGTCGTTGATTGATTATTTATTCAATTATAATTGCAATCAGACAAATTTTGAAATCAATTTATCATGGTCCGAGTTATATGTAATTGCTTACAGAATGTAATTAACACCAATGTTGTTTTAATAGCCATTCCACAAACAAGTTAATTCACCAACAGGTTAAGGTCATTCCACTGAGATAGAACCTACTCTGAGATTTTTATCAAAGTTTGCCTATTGATCCTTTATATTATATGAACGTAATTTTTGAAATAAAAATGGGAGTTCCCCATGGCCATTTAGGAGCAACAGCACCTTGTTTATGCCCAATAAATCCTTATAATATCACCATGATTATAGTCATGATTGCTGGCTAAATTCATGTTTCTGACAATTTTTCCTTATTCAACACTGAGAATTGGTTCATACTTACAGTGTATTTTACAGAGAGAAATTTATTGTTCAGTTCAAAACAACAGAAAAAATTAATGATAGGTTACCATACTCATTTTCGAGAAAACGACGATTTACCTCTTTGGTGAGGCTCAGCTACAAAGAAAAAGCCACCATTTTTTAATGTGCGCACGCTAATCATGCATGAAATAATGCGTAGTGGGGGATGTGCAATGCAATACTGAGGAATGACCTTAACTCACCCACAGCGAAGTGTGCAAGTTACATTAAATACATTAAGTTCTAGCTGTTGGTTATGAATATTTGGCATGGCACTGCTACTTCTTGTGATGCTGGACACACCGCAACACTCAACACCACATGATGATTGTTAAACCTACCTTACTATAACCTTTTCAGGGAGAGATTGAGAACCCACAAAGCAGTTGGAAAACTGTCATTTGGCCCAGACAAGGTAAAATTTAATTATTAGAACCAACCACAATGTCAACCCTTACTTGTAGCGACTTACAGACCATAAATTTATAAAAAAAATAGACTGAGGATTGCCTCTACTTCCTGGTCACTGTGCAGTGAAAACATCCAACGGCTGAAAATTTAATGTAGATAAGGTAAAGTCTTGCATACGAGCCTAGTGGTCCATCAGGTCGGAGCTTATCCCGGTTTCTGTAGCATGAAGCGACTAGGAGTATTTCTACTCCCCCCTGGATGGGATGCTAGTCCATCGCAGGGTTACCCCCAACAGTAAATTTGCTGGTACCCATTTATACACCTGGGTGGAGAGAGGCACTATGAGAGTAAACTATCTTGCCCAAGAACACAATGCAGTGCCCCGGCCAGGACCGCCTGATCCGGAGTTCAGCGCACTAACCATTTGGCCACAGTGCCTCCCACTTAATGTAGATAAGTGATTATATAATCTACAGGTGACTCCATTCAGTGGAATGGTGGAAATATGAAGGAATGTCACTAGTTTGCTTGCGGTTAGCTTCACCCCAGTTTGCTTGCAGTGAGTTTTTATTTGTTGGCTAGGGCAATACTATGTGTTGCTCTAACCAACAACTAAAAGATACATGTAACTGCAAGCATGCCTGGGTGAAGCTAACTGCAAGCAAACTAGGGTGAAAATTAGTGTCATTTTGCGGAATGGGGTCACCCTTAACCTACTAGGTAGCAAGGAAAGAACACTGAATAAATTTAATTTTCTCATGCTATCTGGTGTGGTATTACATGCATTTTATTTTAATAAATGTTTTTAGAATTATGAATATTCTTCTGAGGACCTGGATGACCATGGTGAGATTGGTAGAGGTGCTTATGGCACAGTCAACAAAATGCTACACAAGGAGAGCAACACCTATATGGCAGTGAAGGTAATTCTTTGGTTCCAGGAAAAATCCATTAATACCCACCCTTAAGGCCCGCTTACACACGCAATTTTTTATGAAATTTTGTCCTGCTTGTCAGGAAAATCTACTAGCCCCATGCTATCAGACAGCACTTTCTTTGCATACTGCATGGTTCGTGTTTAAAGCTACACTGTAAAAGCTTGTACAGATAAGACAAAATGGAAAACAATCATAATGATGTTAAAAATCCCAGCTGGGGTAAGGCTGACCAGTTGGCTATCCACAAAGAATTTGGGACCATGGAACACAAATTCACCCAGTGACAGGGAGATGGATGTGAACCTGAGGCCACACCACCTCCTTATAGTGTGCATTGTGTTCAAAATAGTCTTCAACTTGTTCTTTGTTTCCTGTTTTTAGAGAATTCGCTCAACAGTAGATGAAAAGGAACAAAAACAGCTTTTAATGGATCTGGATGTTGTCATGCGAAGCAGTGCTTGTGAATATATTGTCAAGTTCTATGGAGCCCTGTTTACTGAGGTGATCAATGATATTCATTGGAAATTCTAACTGTCATATAGAAGGACTATTTAAATGTTGAAAGGTGAAAATTCAACATGCCACGAGCATGGGACAAAGAAAAATCTGAGTCTCTGACAGGAATCAAACCAATGACCTCCCGAATACTGGGCGGGCACTCTATCCACTGAGCTACAGAACTCATGGTGAGCTAGGCCATTTACTAGGTTCATATGTGACATGCATCCTGCATACTGCTACGATCAGCAGGGTGGATAGTGTTCTGTATGGTGATAATAAAGGAAGATGGTAATATATTATAGGAACTACATGTATACATTTATTTAAATGTTGCATTTTTCAGGGCGATGCATGGATTTGCATGGAGTTGATGGACACGTCTTTTGACCAGTGCTACAAACATATTTATGGTGTCATCATGGAAACCATACCCGAGGATATTCTAGGAATGACTTCATTAGCAGTAAGTTTTTTATCATTTCAACATTTCTGCCATAATTTGTAATAATTATTTAAAGATTTTAAGTGTGCATATATAATGTTGGATTAAGAAAACAATATGCAGTCATGTATGAAAGAGACATTTCTGCTAAGTTTGTATCAATACTGCACTCATGTACTATAGAGCAGATTTTGTAGTTAAGATTTTATCATGATCATCATCATCATTATCACCAGTGTCAATTTCTTTTCCCCCAACTGGAAAAAGGGCCTTGCAATCTCTCAGCTTGTTTCTCAGTCTTTCACACAAACCCCAGCATGGTACCAGCCTTTAAAACCAAACTCGACCCCTGCCCTAGTCAGTGAATTTGGTAAAAAATTGCAAACCAGTTTGATATTTTATTTCCTTTTGTTTATTAAGTCTCATTCCAGGATAACGGGGAAGAGACTACACTGTGTGTTGAATTTTATAACTTTTCAAAGAATGGTTTGTAATGAAAAGAAATTTGATACCAGAAAAACTACTACATGCTATTATATAACTCATGAAAATCATTGCTGCAGTTAGTGTTGCAAAAAATGACAGGAAGTTGCCAAAGTCAAAACTAATGTTATCCTAGTACAAAAATAATGCTTATTAATTATCCCTACTTCCGTACATGTATTTTTTGAAACAAGGATTGTAAGACTGTCTTTAGGCTTCTCAAATCCGGCCAACAAAAATGCTGATGCAAACATTTCTTTCTTTGTAGGTGGTCAAGGCTCTGGACTATCTAAAATCCAAGCTCAATATTATACATAGAGGTTTGCTTAGTTTATGCTCTGTTTTAATACGAAACTGTGTTCTTATGAAATGTGTACATTCACATGTTCAAACGAGAAGTTTTTTACATTTAGTACAATGTAGATATATCCAACATGATGAAATTTCTCCATTGTATAAATTTGGTTGCAAAATGCAAAACTGTTGTCCACTCTTCATTTAACAACAAATTGTGGATTTTTCATTTCCTTTTCAGATGTCAAACCTTCCAACATCCTTCTTGATCTTCAAGGAAATATCAAGTTATGTGATTTCGGTATCAGTGGGCAACTCGTCGACTCCATCGCCAAAACTAGAGATGCTGGATGTAAGCCTTACATGGCGGTATGTTTCCCACTTTCACATTTCTACTTGTAGTAAAACATCACGACTCGCTGTTAGTCAGGTAACTATGTGGTGGGTGCAGTGACCTAGTGGTTGGTGCATTCAACTGGTTGAGAGGTTGACAGGATTAAGTTAGAGTGTGATGAAGGTTCTTGTGTTATGGCTCTGTCAGCTCTCTCCTTCCAGAACTATTGCCTTGTGCTGTGAGCCTGGGGTAAGGTGCTAGCATCGTAACCCATCAACAGTCATCATAGGCTTGTTGACAGACTTGAGCTTTTCAAATGAGAGAACACACATTTATTTACAGAACTGATCAGGGGCGGGTTGTTTGAAAGGCGACTACACACTAGATTAAAAGTTGATTGAAGTTTAATTTCTCTCATATACATATAAAAGGGTTTTTCATTACAAATATTTTGTGAAGTTTAAGATTGGTCCACATACATGTAAAACTGGAGGACGGACAACCTCACTGAAAATTCAGTTGTAAAACTGAATTCACTGAATTCAATCAAGTGCACGCTTAGATCGTGCTTTCAACAGTTGCTCAGAGCTAAAAGAAGCAAAATAACAAGTCAAACTTGTCTGCTTAACAACAAATAGATGCACTGAAATTTTGATGCACTTTGTTTAGATTTTTGCATGTACACCTGTAAGTGATTTTGTATGTCATTTTTAGCCTGAAAGAATAGATCCCATGTCATCAAGACAAGGAAGTTATGACATCAGATCAGATGTGTGGAGTTTTGGTATAACTTTGGTAAGTGAAAAACTGTCAAATACAGTGAACAAGTTGAAGGTGATTTCCAATCTGTACTGCTCAGTCTCGGGATTTGTTCATTTTGTTGGTACATGTACATCAAACTCTGGTTATAGTGCTGATAATATTTTTGAGTCCACCATCAATGAGCTGAAATGTCAGTTTGGAATACCCTTGAGGTTCTTTAACTCATTATTAATGTTTTGCAACTGATGTGGTATTAATAATGAAGAAAAGGTACTAAGTTTATTACAGACTTTTTATTTTGGCTAGTAAACTTTCCTTTGTGAGTGGCTCACATAAACATTGTTGCAAAGGTCCAGTTTGGACTGGAAATCATCTTCGAGGAACCTTTGTGAACTACATGTACACATTGTTCTATATGTAGTACAGTTGTTAAATTTCAGTTACAGTACCGCCTGAAATCATATGCACATCGGCCGCGGTTTTCACGAGGTGAACGCACGGGTAGTGCACGAGGTTTGCCCGTGCGTCCACCTCGGGAGGAACGAACGAAACACGAGACGAAACCGAGACGAAACCGAGGGAAACACGCGTTCTTGAAAGACCGCGTCTTCGTGCCTTTAATTGCCTTTGTTAGCTCTATTGTTGTTGTTTTTTGTCAGATATAAAACAAATTACCCAAGAGATTTGATCGAAACCTTGGCAAAACACAACAACAAAACACGTTGAGCGGAATTGGAATGTTCAAAAACTTCTGAAGCATTTTTACGAAACGTCTGCTGAAAACGTGTAGGGTCGAACAAAAAGGTTTCATTTCGTTCTTTTGTCTGTATAACTGATGAATAAGTTTTAGACAAAGTAATGAAAAATAACTTGAAAATTTTTATCAAACCAATTGATCGAAGTTTGAGAGTGGTCAGATTTCACGGGTGTTCATAGCGTCACGCTTCGATTAATTTTGTTCCAAATTTGCATATGTGTTATCCACAAAATATTTCGTCTTTTTACGGACAAATAATGATTCTTTCGCTTGCACTTCTTTGGTATTCAACTCGACTTTGTTTGCGTTCCAATCATTTACCGAAAACATTAAACCATCCTGGAATTCTCGGCCACTTCGCGCTTCGCTTTTGGGGATAGTGATTTGCATACTTAGTATTTTATTTGATTCACGTCCCGGCGGCATGACGTCGCGACATTTTTGTAATCAAACTTGAGATCTAAGACGAAAAGTAAGCAGTTACATTTCTGTCTGCTAGAAAAATATCACTGCTCAAAAACTGTTGGAATAAATACAGGTCATGGAGGCAGCACACATATAAGTTTACTTGCAATATAATCCGAGCGAATCGTTCCGCGTGTAAACATTTATTTCTGATGACATCTGACGTACACGCGTTGCTCATTTGCGGAGCATTTTATTTTCCAGAAAACTATGTTCTTACGTGAGACGTAATTGGGTTTTGTCTTTTAAACCAAGGAGGAAAAATTTCGGAAAGAGTTCAAGATTTTCACGGAGAAGATGGAATCAAGTCTAGAAGTTTTATATGATTCAAAAGCTTCGCTACAGAAACTATCGCGAATATACGAGCTAATTCGTTGTTTGCTGTAACAAGTGAAACAAGTCCTGGTCGATTTTTGGAATTGTCTCAACCGTTTTTGTATCTCATTCATTGAACACTTAACAAAAGGAAGAAACTGCCGCTCGCGGTAAATTAAATTTCTTTGAAGACGATGCTTTTTGCGAGGTACGATGTGACACTTGTTGAAAAAGCGTGCCGCTCAAATCGGCAAAGTGCAGTTTCAGGTGAGGTTTGGAAATTAAATCTCAGAATAAACTCATCTTTTACCGCTTTCTTATCTCGATTACAACAACTGTTTTCAACTTTACTGTGTTTAATTAACAACTTAAAACTAAAGATCAGTTAAGAAGTCAACATTACGAACCGATGTCGCTGGATGTCGGTCACGCAAAAGCAAATGAAACGAAAGTAATGCGGTGGTCGTGTGTTAGCTCATTACATGTGAGAAAAAAATCTATTCAACAGTAAAACAATAACTTAACAAAAGGCTATTGTGTCGGTGTTTCGTCCATTTGACCGAGAAAAATTTTCAACCTAGGTTTTCTTTCGTGAACCGCGCGGGTTTCGTTCGTGAACCGCGCGGTTTCGTCTCGTTCCTCCCGCGTGCAATACACGCGTTCTGCCCTTGCGGTTCACGCGTCCCAATGTGCATATGATTTCAGGCGGTACTGTATTTTTAATAAAAGATGAATTAATATTTTATACTATGAGCCTAAAAGGGCTGACAGCCAGAACTTGAAAAGTGGATGTGCAGAATTAGCATGTGTAATGAGCCCTTAGGGTGCTCCTCCAGAACAATGTGAGGTATTTAACCAAAAAAGGTGTATCCAAGTTTGCTGAAAAATATCTCCCAAGCCAGCAATTCGACAATCCAGATATGAAAAAAACTTCTCCGAAAAGTGAGCATCCACACTTGATGCTCTGATCAAGATCCTGATTGTTGTGGTCATTTCACAGATTGAACTCGCCACTGGCAAATTTCCTTACCCCAAGTGGAAGAGCGTGTTTGATCAGTTAACTCAAGTGGTCAAAGAAGACCCTCCTCGCCTGACTAATGAAGATGGAAGGAACTTTTCAGATGAAATGCTTGCATTTACAAATGTGTGGTAATGTATCACTGATTTCTGTCATGAGTTACATGTACACATCACTCACAAAATTGTAAATTATATACGAACACTTTTTTCCTTTTTCAGTAAAGGTTTTTTTTTTTATCTATTTATAGCTCAAAGTGAAAATTATCATGACTGTTGTTAACAGTTCAAAGGTAGTTCTTTCAATAACCTGCAATCATTTTTATTTTTTCCTGCCGCAAAAAAAAGAACGCCTGATTGCAGGTTATCCTTTCAATGCCTGAAGCATTGTTTTACATGTTTAGCTTTAAAAGTAACAGATTCATTGGAATATATTTACATTGTAAATTATATGGTAATATTATTGGATGCTGTCATTGTCATGACCCCAAATTTTCATCTATTTTTATTTTGCTGAGAAAAAAAACACAACCAACTTTTAAACATCTCTTGTCAAACTTTGCATTTCACAGAACTTTCTTGTTCAAATAAGCGTAAATTAATCTTTTGGCAAATAAAAAATCATTCAGTAAGTTATAAGCGCACTGTTTAGTTGATTAATAATAATATATTATATATTTTTTGAATAATTTATTTATTAAATATCACACATGTTACAGAAGGGAAAATAATATTATTTATATTACAGAAAGAGAGAAAAAATTACACTTATAAAATAAAAGGAAGACATAAATAATAATAGTATTATTGATGTTTGTTTCAATTTTCTCTTGTTAGCTTGACAAAAGATGTGACAAAAAGACCAAAGTATAGGGAATTACTTAAACACCCATTCATCTTGAGGTACGAGGAAAAGCAAGTCGACGTTGGTTCCTGGCTTAGTAGAATTTTGGCGCAGGCGCCATTGAACTTTGATAAATTGGATTTATGATGTCTTTGTACAACAACTTACTATTTTTGCACAAATGGAATGTAAATACTAGTCAAGTTCTTTGAAAACACACTTGACGAAGTGTGATAATCTGTAGGGTTGGACATCTCTTAGACTGAATCAGAAGCTAGGCTAGTGAATTATCACTTACATCAATCAACATATGGTGTACTGTAGTAACTTTGCAAATCTACTGGCCCACATTAATTTTGTGAATCAAAGATAGAGGTGCCTTACTTTTGTATAACTACCTGTTCTCCTAATATCCTGATTGGTATTTTACTAGCTTCAGGCTAGATATGTGAGATATCGGGCCCTGCCAGTCTTTAAGTAGCAGAAAAAAATATTTGGTAATATATTTCACAATGATTCAGTGTTTTAGTAGGTTAAATAAGCAGCAGTTGATAACAATTCTGGTGATTGTTTAAGGGCAGGAGATAATTATAATATTCGATAAACAGTGACCAGGTGTGCTTTACGCATATGAAGGATTTCATATTTTAACCCTTTCTTTCCAATATTTGAGTGATTTTACTAAACTCGCAAAATAGTTATCTTATTATACCATATTCACGATAGCCCCCACGTTGTCTGCCATTAGAATGTATGTAGTTAGTAATGCACTGTACATTGTTGCTGCAAACAGGCATTGGTCCTGCGAGCAGGCTCACTTTTGGAAATGACAGTACTGTGCAAAATAATTTAACCGAATTTCTGCCACTGTGAAATATCGCCGATAATTCGCGCGAAGAAACATGAGTTTTAACCCGAGATTTCGAACGAATTTCGCTAATCTGAAAATTACATTTCGATTAGATTTCGTTAGAACCGAAACGACAATTCGCTTGGCTTACCGGAAAGTCCTGAAACGACATTTGCTTGAGTGTGGGTAAGAGTTCTATATTGACGAATGAATGGATTTAACAATTTACCAATTTATTTAACAACGTATTACGTAATTTAACAATTTTACCGTTCCGTTACGCTATTTCCAGGCTGTTCGCAGGCTTTGTGGTATTTGTAGCCATGTTTGTTTGCTTAATTTTTTAAATAGATATTTTGCTACATGGTAATGTATTGTGCCCCGTAATAACACTTACACTAACAATAAATAGTAAAAAAAGGTGAAAATTAAAGTAAGCTTTGAGAACTTGTTGCAAGATATTTTTTGAATTGCGATAGAGTAGCGTTTTGTTTGTTTGCAAATATGTAGGATGAATCTTGGCGGATGTGTAAAAACTACGGAATCAAAATCCTCAAAGCTGCATATTCCCAGTAAGGTCTTGAACTTGTCTACAAACATTACATTGTGCCTAGGAAATATCAGAATGTGTTGTTCCATACCCCCCCCCCCCCCCCCAGGAAGGTATTTTGGTTTGAATCTTCCACCCCCCCCCCCCCCCCTCTGGAAATTGCAGTTAAGCCACATACATTCTTTTTAAAATTTTGGCTTTTTTGAGACTCCCACCCCCTCAGAATTTCCATTGACCTTTCACTGGGTGGGTAAAGATGTGTTATAGTCTAATTCCGTTTCATAGTAAATACCAACCTTCATTCGCAACCAATTTTTTTCAAATTTGTTTTTCTGTCTTTTACTCTTATTAAAAAGTCAGGATACCGATAGTTAATAGGAAACTAGCGTAAATTCGCTGCCAAAAAAATGGTAATCAGATGTTTTCTAGCTGATGCAGGCTAGAAAAGGGACGCCATGGTCAATGGATTTAAAACACGTAATATTTGGAGATTGAACTCCCTTGGTTTGCCAACAGACTGGGGGATGACGATTATGACAAAGTGCGAAAGCATATATTTAATTACAAAGTGCGACAAGTGTTTGATCTAAAAGCAAATTGTGACAGTTATTTTGGCTTTTACTTGGGGTAGAAGAGCACAGAACGCGTCATCAGAATGGAATGAGTCAAAAGCAAAATTAGTCATAATTTAGGCAGAGCAGAGATAATGTATGTAAAATAAGTAAATAATTTGGTAACGGACCTCACTCATTCCCTATCCGTCTATCTCTGGAAGCGTGGAAATGTGGAAATGTGGAAATCTGGCAATGAATACTTAATACTTAATATGAAACAACCGTCTATCTCTGGAAGCGTGGAAATGTGGAAATGTGGAAATCTGGCAATGAACACTTAATACTTAATATGAAACAACCCTCTATCTCTGGAAGCGTGGAAATGTGGAAATGTGGAAATCTGGCAATGAACACTTAATACTTAATATCAAACAACCGTCTATCTCTGGAAGCGTGGAAATGTGGAAATGTGGAAATCTGGCAATGAACACTTAATACTTAATATGAAACAACCGTCTATCTCTGGAAGCGTGGAAATGTGGAAATGTGGAAATCTGGCAATGAACACTTAATACTTAATATGAAACAACCGTCTATCTCTGGAAGCGTGGAAATCTGGAAATCTGGAAATCTGGCAATGAACACTTAATACTTAATATGAAACAACCCTCTATCTCTGGAAGAGTGGAAATGTGGAAATCTGGCAATGAATACTTAATACTTAAGAGGGCGTCTCCCTAAGATCCACAAAGTCAATTTGGCTCAAGAAATAGAATTCGCTCAAAATCCCTCCACTAATTTCTTATAATAAGTAAGTAACAAATATGAAATTAGATTGGAGAGAAAATGTTTTCTTAATGAAATCTGGATGCAAACTTTTCACACCTCCTGCTGGCCTTGGCGGCCATTGGCTGGACCGTGAAATTTGGTAAAGTCGAACACTTCGCTCTCATTAATATATTTCTGCACAATCTTTAAAAATCCGATATTCATAAACAATAAGCCTTGGTCTATTAAACTAAGTGAACCGCACTGAACAGCTGTTATTATCAAGAAAGAAACGAGGATTCAAAGTTTGGATATTTTGGACATTATTCACAAGGTAAAATTTTCGTCAATTTCATGTAGAAGAATATCAAAAGTGGCTCGTACTCACAAGTTAAACTGCATATCAGCAGTAAGCTCCATCCTTCTGCTCTAAGAATATGTAAAAATATTTGGCCGCTCTCCACTCCTTCATTTGTTGACCAGGGGTAAAACAAGCGCTACTCAGCAGATGTGGCCATGTTGTCATCGTATTCGTTCCGACCCAATTTCAGTACCAATGGAGGAGGATTTCGTTAAGTCACTAGTGGATTTAACTCATTGTGAAAGAAGAAATCACTTAGCAATCAGATATAATCTGAGGAGAATTGATCTGCTCGAGAACGTCCATTTAAACAGTAAAAATCGATCTTCTACTGTCCGCCATGTTGTTTTTAACAACCGCTGACCAGTTTGGTAGCGGTCAGTGTAAATTTAGACTTTGGACAACAGACTGCGCTAACTGAGGACTACGGACTGGGTATAAATTTCGGACTAAGCATATAAACTGCATATAAATGCAAACTGATTTTAAAAACAATGAGAACCCATAAAGGCTGTAATCATGAAACTGTGATTTACCTCTGCAAAGTAAGTGAATACTTCATGTTCGAGTGGCAACGCGACTCAAACTCAAATGCTGATTTCATGTCTGGCTTCACGCGAGGCTAGAGCGCGTGATATTTTCAAACATCCATAATTTGCCTAAAATCGGAAAACGGTTCAAGAACATTTTTAACGGTAATATACCTTACCATTTAAAAAGCTAGTGACATTTGTTTTATTAACCATAAAACTCGTCGGAGACATACATTTAACCTTCACTTTCACCAGTGGATTTAACAAATTGTGAAGGAAAAATCAAATAGCGATCAGATATAACTTAAGGAGGATTCATCTGTTTGAGAACGTCCATTAAACAGTACAAATCGATCTTCTACCCTGTCCGCAATGTTTTTTTTTTTTGCTATAACAGCCGCTGACCAGTTTGGTCGTATCGTCCGATGAACGGGGCCAGGGTTGGGGAAAGGGAGGGGGATCCGGCCGGGGAACAGGAAATTACACTGCATTTTGCAAGCCAAAAACACTTCTGGTCCCTCCATCTGGAATAACTTGGATGAAGAACTAAAAAGTCTATCTCTCCATTCATTTAAGCAGACTATGAAAAAGCGTTATGTAAGTACTTATGGTTAATGCTGGCTTAGTATTTTAACTTCCTTTTCGCTTGTATTAAACTTATATGTTTTAATTCAAACATTAACTGGTACTGTCTTTTCCATCTTTTCTTTTTCTTTTTTTTTTTTGCGTAGCACTTAATTACTCACTACTTGGCTTAGTTTATTTTTGTCTTCTTTTATGTACAACCTCGTCAAGCAATTAAATTCCTTGTTTGTAACTACTCAGCTCGTTTAGTTTATTTCTATTCTGGGTAGATTTTTTGCCTATTTAAGTTTTATATTCTGCTGTAATTTTTTCTCAATTTAATTTGGCAAAATAAAATGGTTGTTGTTGTTGTTGTTGTTAAACAAAAAAACATATTTGATTAGGCAGCTCACATTTTCCGTTCAGAAAATCAAAGCAGCATGACAAGATGTCTTCAGATCGCTTTTTGAAATGTCAGCTCTGATTAGAATGGACTAAGCTTTAAAATTCCAATGTCATACTTACAGAGAAAAGCAATCCGAATGGTTCGGGAAGAGAGGACTCAGCTAGCATGTCGGCTGCAGTGTTACCCCCCAAAACGTCGGCAACCTGAGGAGCCAGTGATAACACTTTGCACGCCTGTTCGATTCTTGTATGTGAGAATGGAGTTGCGATTGCTTCCATTTTAAAAAAACCTCTTGCTTAACACTAAAGGCCCATAACCGTTATCTTATCTTAGGTCCATCAAAGATCATATCAGGAAGCAGAGTATTACAAAAGCAACGTGTTGGTAGCTTGTTAAATCTTGTTAAAAGTACGACTTTTTAGAGCGTATCATTTGTCCCGTGAAACTATCAGTGAAAAAATATGATGAGGGTTATGACATTTTATTTAAAACTAGCCATGGTATTAATATTGCAATTCCTGAGTTTTGATTGATTAACGGGCAATGGTATAGGCGACACGCGTTAACGAAAACAGCTGGGGAATATTGCAATTCTTTTGGTCGTTTTTAATAAAGTAATTGATTCTACTCGCGCTTGTTGGATATGAGATCTTTGGCTATCTATCATCTCATATCCAACGCGCGCTCGTGGAATAATTGTTAAGTATTAGCACAGGATATGAGACAGGCACTTCTGAAGAGCCCTGTCCAAGGTGTAATAATAATAATAATAATAATAATAATAATAATAATAATAATAATAATAATATTAATATTAATAATAATGATATTAATAATAATACCGAACACAAATCCATCTAGTGGCAGGGAGGAGGGTTTGACAGGGAACTTTCGGATACCAAGTTCAGCATCCTGACCACTAAACCACGCTAACTCCTCCACCGTTTCTGTTAGTAAGGTAAAAGAGGATCGCAAGACAATCAATGTGCCAAAAATACCAAATTTCAGTATATACCACAAAGCTGAGTTTCTACGGGGAGGGATACGTTTTCAAAAGCTTTATTTCTCCAGCGAAAACTGTAAATTATAACTTTCAAAACTTTCAAAGGTTTGACGCATTACAACATCACCATGATTGTGGTCGTCATGGCAGTGCAATACAGGAATCCTTGCATGATTAGTTGCGCCGTGACTGCACAACACGGATTTTTACCCTTCTTTACAAGAAATGCCTTTAGTCCAAATAGTTCTTTCATCCACGGCTACTTCCCCCTACATTGAAGATGTGGTGGAATAGCAAATTCGCTGGCAACAAGTGGATGAAGGTTTTGAAAAGATATCATAACGGCATCCAATAAATGATGCCTACAACCTCAGCGTCTGTGAATTGCATCGGTACCACAAGATCGGTTTCTTTAATTAATGTAAGCATGCTGAATTCAGCCGCAGTTATTCTAAAACTTCTTTCAAGTCAAAAGAAAGGAAATTTTAACTTTTCGATAAATTAGCAGCGATGATTTCGATTGTCCCTGTAAGTCTTTTGGAAAGGTTTAGAGCGGAAAAAGAAAGGAGGTTTTAAATCGTTTGCTGTTATTTGTGCTTGTTAACAAGACAGTTCTATAGTACTGTAGTCGATCGCATCAATCTTTTCTCAAAACATATGTACCCCGCAAGTGGATCATCCTTTACTCTTAATTATTATGGTGTATCGGAAAGAGACTGGGCTGAAACCGTATATTTTCTACTTGGTAGCTGTTAATCCCAGAAACAGGAGCTATCAAACTAGGCATCTTTTAAACAATGAACGTTTTACACTCTTCATGGCTATTACACATCCACTCAGTAAATTTGCTGTCAATGTTCACATTAATTACCTCAGAAACAAAACCTATTTTATGTTGCGTTAAAAGTTTAGGTTGCCTAGGTGATTCTGTACTTCCCCTTGGCAACGAATTACATTCATTCGGGGTTAACGCGACTTTTATGCAAGTTAATAAAATAACAGTAACACCAGTGAGTAGGAGGTTATATTTCTATGATGGACGAAATCGCAACCCAGCTAATATCCAGGCTCAAGACTGTTATAATCCTACAGCGAACAGGGCAATAGCTGTTTTCCTGTCAAATGCAACGCTGGATCTAGGGAAGGATGTAGGGGGTGTGCATCCTCTGACATGACCTGTGGCTTTGTAATACAACTGGTGTTCTGCAAAAAATAACTATGTAGTGCACCCCTTCCTAAGAAAAATTCTGCATCCGCCCCTGAATTGTACCATGCTTATGCAAGCATAAAAATTTATCTTCTTTTAGAAAGCTTTAAGCTAAGGGTTTCTTCTAAAATGGTAAACTGAATTTGATATCTGACCTTTGTGATCACAGTAAGTCCAAAATGAAATCTCACGCGCTCTCGCGTGAAGCCAGACATGAAATCGACTTTTGAGTTTGAGTCGCGTTGCCACTCGAACATGAAGTATTCACTTACTTTGCGGAGGTAAATCACAGTTTCATGATTACAGCCTTTATGGGTTCTCATTGTTTTTAAAATCAGTTTGCATTTATATGCAGTTTATATGCTTAGTCCGAAATTTATACCCAGTCCGTAGTCCTCAGTTAGCGCAGTCTGTTGTCCAAAGTCTAAATTTACACTGACCGCTACCAAACTGGTCAGCGGTTGTTAAAAACAACATGGCGGACAGTAGAAGATCGATTTTTACTGTTTAAATGGACGTTCTCGAGCAGATCAATTCTCCTCAGATTATATCTGATTGCTAAGTGATTTCTTCTTTCACAATGAGTTAAATCCACTAGTGACTTAACGAAATCCTCCTCCATTGGTACTGAAATTGGGTCGGAACGAATACGATGACAACATGGCCACATCTGCTGAGTAGCGCTTGTTTTACCCCTGGTCAACAAATGAAGGAGTGGAGAGCGGCCAAATATTTTTACATATTCTTAGAGCAGAAGGATGGAGCTTACTGCTGATATGCAGTTTAACTTGTGAGTACGAGCCACTTTTGATATTCTTCTACATGAAATTGACGAAAATTTTACCTTGTGAATAATGTCCAAAATATCCAAACTTTGAATCCTCGTTTCTTTCTTGATAATAACAGCTGTTCAGTGCGGTTCACTTAGTTTAATAGACCAAGGCTTATTGTTTATGAATATCGGATTTTTAAAGATTGTGCAGAAATATATTAATTAGATCGAAGTGTTCGACTTTACCAAATTTTACGGTCCAGCCAATGGCCGCCAAGGCCAGCAGGAGGTGTGAAAAGTTTGCATCCAGATTTCATTAAGAAAACATTTTCTCTCCAATCTAATTTCATATTTGTTACTTACTTATTATAAGAAATTAGTGGAGGGATTTTGAGCGAATTCTATTTCTTGAGCCAAATTGACTTTGTGGATCTTAGGGAGACGCCCTCTTAATATGAAACAACTGTCTATCTCTGGAAGCGTGGAAATGTGGAAATGTGGAAATGTGGCAATGAACACTTAATACTTAATATGAAACAACCGTCTATCTCTGGAAGCGTGGAAATGTGGAAATGTGGAGATCTGGCAATGAACACTTAATACTTAATATGAAACAACCCTCTATCTCTGGAAGCGTGGAAATGTGGAAATCTGGTAATGAACACTTAATACTTAATATGAAACACCTGTCTATCTCTGGAAGCGTGGAAATGTGGAAATGTGGAAATCTGGCAATGAACACTTAATACTTAATATGAAACAACCGTCTATCTCTGGAAGCGTGGAAATGTGGAAATGTGGAAATCTGGCAATGAACACTTAATACTTAATATGAAACAACCGTCTATCTCTGGAAGCATGGAAATGTGGAAATCTGGCAATGAACACTTAATACTTAATATGAAACAACCGTCTATCTCTGGAAGCGTGGAAATGTGGAAATGTGGAAATCTGGCAATGAATACTTAATATGAAACAACTGTCTATCTCTGGATATCGTGGAAATCTGGAATAATAATTTCAGGGGGTGGAATATGTAGGTGTGTAATCCAGTGGGTTTTGATTCGTGACTTCTGATAGTCGAGATTAGATTCCACTCTTCCCCCTTCTGAAAAGGTTAAAGCTAAAACACCTCTTAACAAGTTGTCTATATACAATAATGCATGCTTTTTCTTTTCTGAAAAAGCATGCATTACTGTATATAGACAATTTGTTAAGAGGTGTTTTAGCTTTAACCTTTTGAGATCAAAATAATAACACATAGCGATGAACAATGAAAGTTTGTTTGCAGTGACACCATTAAATGACACTATTTTAGAGATAATTTGATAAAATGTATATGATTTCAATGATATTTATTGTTAAGGTGATGTTTGCCTTTAAAAATGAACCATTTTTTTGAAAGCAGTTAAAATTGTATAATACTTAAAGCCAATTGAAGAGAGTGTCAATGAAAGTTATCAATGACATTAGTTTTGTTTGCAGCAGTTTTCTTTGTAGTGTATGATTATAAGCCTAGGGTGATATGTGCCACCTGAAGGCCTTACAATATTGCGCCAAATGGAGGCTATTGTTTATTTGTATCCATATGATGGTCTGAATAAAGGGCAAATACTTTATGCTCAAAATGGTTATAAATTCAAATATGTGCATTTGAGAAGATGTCATGCATTCAAAACATGCTCTAGGTAGCTGTTCTAGAAAATTTCTTCAGTGACATGGGACAGTATGTTCTTGATCAGAAGTCACGAATCAAAACCCACTGGATTACACACCTACATATTCCACCCCCTGAAATTATTATTCCACATTTCCCCGCTTCCAGAGATAGACAGTTGTTTCATATTAAGTATTAAGTATTCATTGCCAGATTTCCAGATTTCCAGATTTCCACGCTTCCAGAGATAGACGGTTGTTTCATATTAAGTATTAAGTGTTCATTGCCAGATTTCCAGATTTCCACATTTCCACGCTTCCAGAGATAGACGGTTGTTTCATATTAAGTATTAAGTGTTCATTGCCAGATTTCCAGATTTCCACATTTCCACGCTTCCAGAGATAGACGGTCGTTTGATATTAAGTATTAAGTGTTCATTGCCAGATTTCCACATTTCCACATTTCCACGCTTCCAGAGATTGACGGTTGTTTCATATTAAGTATTAAGTGTTCATTGCCAGATTTCCACATTTCCACATTTCCACGCTTCCAGAGATAGACGGTTGTTTCATATTAAGTATTAAGTGTTCATTGCCAGATTTCCAGATTTCCAGATTTCCACGCTTCCAGAGATAGACGGTTGTTTCATATTAAGTATTAAGTGTTCATTGCCAGATTTCCACATTTCCACATTTCCACGCTTCCAGAGATAGACAGTTGTTTCATATTAAGTATTAAGTGTTCATTGCCAGATTTCCACATTTCCACATTTCCACAGAGATAGACGGTTGTTTCATATTGAGTTTTAAGTGTTCATTGCCAGATTTCCAGATTTCCGCGCTTCCAGATAGGGAATGAGTGAGGTCCGTTACCAAATTATTTACTTATTTTACATACATTATCTCTGCTCTGCCTAAATTATGACTAATTTTGCTTTTGACTCATTCCATTCTGATGACGCGTTCTGTGCTCTTCTACCCCAAGTAAAAGCCGTTATTTTATTAAAAAGTGTTTCTGAAGTGTGACGGAACACGTCTGATTGTTTGGAAATTCACGATCGTTTTCACTTGTTGACAGAAATTCGAAAGATGAAAAGCTTTTTCACTGCATCAGTGTCACGGCAATCACCTTTGATAAGAAAGAGTGCAAACATGGCCAGGAAGAAAATCCCGCAGCAAGTTAAAAAAAATTGTGCTAACCTTAATACCAAGAAATAAAAGCTAACCGCAAGCAAACTCGTTCCAAATCCCCAAGCTGATATGCCCACCCCTAAATACCTGGCTCGTGCGAGTGGAAAAAATAAACCATATGCGCATTAAATTCAGACAAATAATTGGTTTTATTACAACTAGACATGTTGAAAACCCAATTTATGATTCAAACTGCTTATCAACTTAAATAAATTCATCCCAAACCAAACTTGAAGACAGCGATAAAATTTTGTTCGCCTCCACGCGTCATTTAAAAAACTCGCAAAAACACAAACTCTATACAATATACACTATGTAAAACTATCTTAAAACACTATGGTAACAGACAGGTTTTTATCCTGTACATCTACCACTGGCATTAATTCAATAGCCATGTAGTATTATTTTGGCGCAGAGATAAAAACTGTTTAACGAATCATGGCGTCGTTCCCGAAATAGCGCCAAACCGCTCGCAAAACTACAGAATTTCTTCCACAAAATTAACACTCCCAACACTTTCCAAGCTTTCCATTGCTAAAAATATCGCCCGCAACAGATTCGTATCAGAGAGAGCACCAACGTGCATCTCAAATTCGTATTCAAAAGCGTCAAATTTTCGAAAATTTCAAAGCCGTGAAATGCTGCATGTAATAAATTAGTCATGCTAATGCGAAAATTTGGATTCCAGATCATCCTTTGTAGAGCGGGGGAGGAGGTGGGGGGGGGGGGGGGGGGGGGCAAAACTTGTAGCTTTACTTATCACCTTGCGTCAATCAAATCCCGGGATCAAATGCGATGATCTTGTTTACATCAGTGTTGTCTGATCTTCTAAATTCCGGCATAAATTCAAACTTGCTGATGTGAAATATTGATTGGGTCTATAATTCACAGGAACATCTTGAATAATAAACGAGATATTGCCTGTTGAAAATGGTCGAACTTATTACGGCTAAGGCTGTATGGCTAAGGTTGCCAACTGAGCGTATCGTTTGTCAGAAATTCGCTAATAAGTACACGTAACTAAGGTATTATAAAAATTGTAGGTATTGTATTGTATCATCAGTCTTGTAAGTTTTCTTTTTTAGTATTTTAAGTAGTGTTAGTATCGTCAGTATTGTAGACCATTGTATGATGTAAGTATTAAAAGTAGTTTGAGCATAACAAGTATAGTTAGATTTTTGTGTTGTACGTAGTGTGAAGTTACAAAAAAAAATTAGATAAAACCGAGCGTATCGTTTGAAGCGGATCCTGTCACCTTTTTCTTTTAAAATTTGCACTCAATGTTTGTTACAGAAAGCAAAATCTTTATTTATGATTGGTAACAGTTTACAATGATATCATCCTCGAAGACCCAGGGGCAGTTAGTGGGGGCGAGGGAAAGTCGTAACGGGCAAAAAAACCGTTCTTTTCTTTTCTTCGCCGAATTTTTTTTTTTTTTCGCCCGTTACGACTTTCCCTCGCCCCCACTAACTGCCCCTGGGTCCCCGAGGATGCAATGATATTAAAGTGGTTGAAAATATTCAAATATGCCTAAGATACTTCACAAAGTTTTGACACTTACAGAAAATTATATAATATACAAAGTTGCCTAAAATAAGATAAAATATGCACATATAATTTTACAACATAACGATTTGCAATAAATTTGTTTCCAAAGATAGAATTAATACACGTAGAACGCTGCAGTTCAAACCCAATGCTACCTTAGAGAGCAGACAAGCCTTCAAGAAGACCCTAAGTTAATGTCACGAGATCTCTCATTCAGCTAAATTACCGTAATTCTTTAAAATACTAAAGACATCCACTACAAACAAATTAATTTTCTATTACATTTACTAAATAAAGTTTTATCTTCCTCCTATCTCACAACTGATTAAATCAAAGATCTCTTCGAGATTCGCCTATTTTGCATAGAGTATGCGTTGGGGAAATGTTACTATTGAAAGCGATTTGCGATGCATTAACCCATTGACTCCCAGTCTAGAAGGCTTTTATTAGCGCGCACCCACCCCCTCAAACATTCCTGGCTCTTTAACGGCATTTAACATAAACGTGCGAGTGGAAAAAAATATACCATATGCATACTAAATTCAGACAAATAATTCCTTTCTGAAGTAAACTTTTATTACAACTAGACACGCTGAAAGACCAATTCATGATTTGAAATGTTAATTATCAACCTTGATAAATTGATCCCAGACCAAACTTGAAGACGGTGAAAAAAATTTCTTCACCTCCGCGCGTCATTTTAACAACTCGCAAAAACACGAACTCTTTCTACAAAATATAACGCTAGTTCGAAACACTCTGGTGAAAGGTAGGCTTTCACTCTGTACAACTGTCACTGACATTTATTTAACCACCAGTGGTATTATCTTGGTACAGAAAAGCGGTAACTGGGGATAATAATTTGCGAATCATGGTGCCGTGAGATAGCGGACAACTACTGAATTCCTTCCACAAAATAAACACTCACATTGCTTTTTATGCTATCCATCACTATAACTAATAACAAAAAAATACTTGTTTGCATTTTCTGAAGTACTGTAGTAAATCTTTGCATGTAAAAGGTCGTAAACTGAACACAATTATTAAATAAACAACAACGCGATGGTAAGTCGGCCGCACGCTGCATATCAGATGTCACCATGTGCTTTTCAAATCAATACGCTTCAGAAGCCTAAAATTCCAAACGTTAACTGGGCAAATGAAAGAAACTTGAAGGAAGTTTTGTTTTAGATTAATTCTCATTTCAAGATGTAGCTACTAATGGATCAAAGCTTCAAAATTCTACATATTTTTGAAGCCGTGAGATCCTGCATTATTCACGCTAAAGCGTAAGTTTAATTTTAGCCCGACGGCTTTTTGCAGTCAATTTTTCACTAAGTGGCTTTACCGATCCTTCTAAAAATTCCAGTTAAGTTCCATTTAAGTTCGAAGCAATATTGTACATTACCATTTTCCTGTCCGAAGTCTTGAGAAGCTGCATTAAGTCGTGATCAAGTCCGTGAATTGTGGTCAAAACAAAAGATTGCGTGACGAGCTAAAAATACTTCTTTCAATGAAGACGACAAACAATAGACTTGTGATCTATTAAAGCAAACTTATGTTGAGCAATACCAACGCGTAACAAACGTATCCTTGTACTAATAATATTCGTACGAATAGATAAAAGCCACTGTGCACATTCTGTCGTTCCAGATATAAAATCGATCTGGCTTGCGTAAGCAAAAATTACACTAACACTTAATCCACGTGATTCGTCAGGTGACTATCAAATCGTATCCAAGGCAACAAACTTCGGCACATTTTGAACCAGTGAGATCCTACATTATTTACTTAGACTCTTTACCGATCCTTCCATACATTCCATTAAAGTTCGGACCATCATTGTACACTCACTCAATGGCTTCACCGATGGTCTAAATAGAAAATCATGGGGTAGAGTGTGCTAAAACAGTTCCGGTGAAAACGTATCCGATCGTTTCGACAATCGATTCGCCTACACTTTTAATACTTGCAATTCATCGCCCAGACTATCTCTCATGTTTAGCCTACCCTAAAATTTAAACATAATGTATATTCTTCGTTCTTGAAACGTCAGAGCCCAAACAATTTTTTTTTTATTCCTCGTTCTAAAAGAGTAAAAATGTAGACGAATCGACTTGTACGAAAATCATCTTATAGGCAAAACGACCGACATTCGGTGAGAAACGTATTTCAATGCGCGGATATAATAACACCGTCTTAGATGCATGGAGCTATTAATGCGTTTTTTAATAAACATATTCCATTGAAGTTAAAACCGTTATTGTACATTACCATTTTCCTTTATTAAGTCTTTAGAAGCTGCTTGAAAACTGTACGTGAGGGCACATTGCGTGACGAGCTAAAAATACTTCTATGAATTAAGACGACAAACAGCAGACTTGTAACAATAGACAATAGAATTCGCCAATATCCCCTGACAAAGAATTTGCAGCACCTATTAACATATTAAACTAAACGATTCAATCGATGTCTGGAACAGATCTTTGAAAAATACCAACCTGTAGATTGCAAAGCTACACAGGCTAACTAACGAGGGACGCGTGAAAATAACACTTCCGAGGGACGTGTAAAAATAAGTCTTCCGCTCGAGAACTGCTCACGCATTCCTATCCAGTGACGTTTTTTATCACCCACAGCGAAAAGTATTCCCTTGACAAATTAAAACAGGCCCTTGAGAGTATACAAAAATGTGTGTCAGAGAGTGCTTCAATGATCCCAATTCTTACATTTTTGCTTGGTAACCAAGCAAAATAGTCGAAAAAAGTGCTTCAGGATAAATGAATATTTATGAAACTAGGTGGTATATAAAAACAATTTATTTTCGGTGGCTACACTCAGCTGTTTGGGTTGGTTAAACCACTGTTTTCAAAAGCTGGAGCTCTATTATAAAACATGTGACTTGAAAATTTGTAAAGAACTTGTTTTATGTTTTGCCCTTTGATACGAACCTAAAACTTTAACAGCAATTCTTCACTTTAAAGTATTTGAGTACCTATTTCGAAACCGCCACAAAGTGGTTTTCAACGTGGAAACCATTTACACGTTTTGGTCAATACTAATGAACGTTTTTCAAACATCTCTTTTGGGCCGATTCGCACTAGCGGACAAGTTTTAAATGTCATGACATTTTTGACAAAAACAAAATTGTCGCGACAAGTCAGAGACATTTTGAAGAAAACAAAAGGTGTAATTATTATTACAATAGCTCTGCACGTGCTTCTGGCATCCTGGTACATTTCTCGGCACGGTCGTCTTGTGCAAACATCAAATAATCAGGCAGGTCCACGTGGTGAAATATTTTAAAACGATTTGCATTTGCGGGGAAAATGTCGCAAGTAAACTATTTCTTTTCCCCTCCATTTATCGGCACAAACTGGTTCCCTCCGCATTCATTTGTTCCAACCCCGGTATTACCATCCTTCCACGACCTCACCTCGGCACACAAACATATTTTGCCGCATATTGCGGAAAAATTTTGCCTGTTGTTTTTTAGTACAATCCAGACCAAACACAATAGCCAATCAACAACGTATTGTTATCTGGTATTATGAGGGGCGTTGGAATGCAGCTTGTCATGACTTGTCCTGCCTTGAGGCAGGACATCGGCCCCTTTGAAGATTTGTCCGTTTTAACAAAATTTGCACTTGTCCAACAAGTCGTTCGCACTTGTTTTTGCGATTGTTTGACAAAATGTATCACGCGTGTAACGCGGACCAATCATAAGACAACTGCTTCTTTGTTTTCCTGAATTAATTGACAAGTTCTGGGTCTCAAAAAACGTATTCGCACTTGTTTTCTG
>OY855912.1:5592500-5750000 GCA_963693305.1 Meandrina meandrites | reverse complement strand
TACACTTTGCGCGATGTCACATTTATTGAACACTCCCTTTTGCATAAAATTGCTATTTACAGATAACTGAGCGCAAAGCTTTCGTTTCGTTTCGTTTCGTTACATGCTCTGATTTCCGAGGTCATGCAAGGATAATCAGGGACGTTGGCATCGTTAATAGCTATAGCTATTTTGACAAAATATGCATTGATTTTCCCATTTCTCATTTTAAACTTGATAAAACACTGCTGCTCATTTATTTAACGTTTCGTAACTTCGTATAAAATGCGAAAGTTGCAGGGAAATCGAGTTAGAAATGGTAAAGCTATTAGAGTTTTTAAACAGGCATACAGCGCGTCATTTATTTCGATCGAGTCACCTTAAGTCCAGACCTTTCGAGGTTTCTGCCTCTTTATCAGTGGATTGAACGGGAACTTATGCTTACACGCGATACATTTAAGAACTAGACTAGGGATAGTTAACACTACATCTGCCCCCGCTGTTATCCTTTTTTTCTCAGCGTATCCGTTGCTACAGTCAATTATTTCGCTTGATATTTTGACTATTCTTTTTTCTTAATTGATTGAAAATCATTTTTTTGTTTGGAACAGTCTTGCGATAATTTTTCTCGTGTTCTGCTCACAAAGCATCACTTGTTTCTGGCCTTCTCTTTTTCAAGATCATGGGACGAGGAAACATGTAATAATCACGTAAATTTAATTACACGAACGCGTCCCCAACTTCCTGAGATTATTTTGCTTTTTTTGCTGTAATGAGTGATCGTAGCGAGGATAAACTTTGGTAATAGCGAAACGTTTTAAAACTACCAATTGAGACCAGCTGTTTTCAGATTTTTTGTTTCGATATATTAAGGCTGGGAACTCAAGCAGCAATGACCAACTTGACAGCTGAGCTCGAAACGGATGCCAAAAGATTTCTCACCTCTGTCAATGTAAACGCCTGCCGTGAGTTTTAATTATCTCAAGAACTCTTTTGAATTCTCTTTCCTTCTTGACAAGTCTCAGTTCCAAATTTTACTTAAATGCCTGAAGACTGATTGAGTCTTTTATCTTTTATTTCTACCACTTGAGTTTTTTTTATGATGTTCCGCCTAAAAGCCGAAAGCACTGGATCGACAGCTGGCTAGTTATACATGTATGTCTCAAGTGAAAACTTTCTCACTTCTCTGCGAGTTTCAATGCTCGCGGTATCTTTCAAAAACTTTCCTTCTTTAACTCTTTTTGAACTTATCGCAGCTGCTAACTTTATATCTTGGTTGTGGCCTGAGTCTTTCAAACCCCTCGTGTAAAGTGTGATTTGTGTCTGACAAATCTCGATTTCGGATTGAGTCTGTCCATCCTGCGAGCGAACGAGAGCTGCTCGCAACACGCTAACAACAGAAATTTCTAGACCAATACGTACTATTCTTGTTTTTGATCATATCAATTGCGTAAGTTTCGACTTCTAGACCTTATGAAATCAATAAAGCTCGAAGGAAACTGCAGCAACTCAACTGCAATCAACGTTTGCAAGCGTGGTTTGTTGATTTGTTGTCATTTGTGCACATGCTCACGCTTTGGTTTGTCATTATCACCCAAATCATCGTTTATCTTGCGTCATCATTTACCAATCACAGTACAGGGAAATTTATCACACCTACCGATACTACTTGCGGGCATTTTATCACACCTACCGATACTACTTGCGGTCCCACTTTGGCCAAGTCGAGATTTTGTCTGGTATATTATATATATATATATAGTCTATATACGCGCGGACTACAATGATGCCTCCTCGGGTTTTGGCCTCTGGGCCAAAACCCTGCGGGGGCAAAAACATGTTTTCTGTTTCTGTCGAATTATAGAAACACGAATGCAAGTTTGGAAGAACGAGAAATGCTTTGGGAACACGAGACGATAAGCAAGTGTTTTCACAGCTTTTCCTACATAAATTTGAAGTTAACTTAAAAACGGTTACATTTTTGCGCGCGCACAAGCAGTAAGTGTAGGTGTACCAACTTGGTATACCGCATGCCGCGCGTGTAATAAATGGTACATAAGGGAAACTGGCAGACGCTTGAGTAACAGGTTTCGCGAACGTTTTTCGCTCAACATCAGCAAACACAGAACTGCCCGTTGGATGCCATTTCAGCTCGCCGGGACACTCCCATAATGACATGCTGGTATCAGTGGTCCTTACCAGCTTGCGTGATGTCACTGAAAGGAAGAGAGCGGAAGCGTGGCTGATTTTCAGCCACGGCACTCTCTATCTACGCGGACTAAACACAGATTTTAACTACATTTAAACTGTGCGCTATATACTTTCTGTTTAAACGCACAAAAATGTAATGGTTGCCCCCGCAGGGTTTTGGCCCAGAGGCCAAAACCCGAGGAGGCATCATTGTAGTCCGCGCGTATATATATAGTATATATACTAAATCAATCAAATACTGGAAAATTTGACTTTGCCGATATTTCGTCTTTATTACAAAAGACTTCATCAGGGCAACTGATTTACAGCGGTTAAAACCGTTACTTAATACGCTTTTGCTGATGCGAGACGCTCATGTAACAATATAAATTAATATGCACGCGCGCCATCAAGCGCGCGCGTTACAACAATGTCGAGTAAATAATTCTAAAATACATCCCTTCTAGGGTTCCTGCTGCAGAAGAAATCGTCACTATTTAAACCCTGTGGGTAAATAGACCTAAGCCGGTAAGCCCTAAGCCGGTAAGCCCAAAGGATGACGAGAACAACTATCGTCCGATTTCAGTTCTCCCCCTCGTTTCCAAGGTCATGGAACGTGCGGTCCAAGTTCAACTGTTAGCATTTTTTGAGGTTAACAAAGTTCTATCGGTATATCAATCCGGCTTCCGTAAGAAGCATTCTACCGAAACCGCGGTTGTCCACTTGGTTGATCACATATTAGAACACATGGACAAACAACAGTTGACTGGCGCTGCCTTTATTGACTTAAAAAAGGCTTTCGATCTTGTTGACCACAAATGTCTCCTTCACAAGCTAGAGCACTATGGAGTTAGAGGGCACAGTCTCGGCTGGTTCAGAAACTATCTCACCACCCGCTCGCAGCGAGTTCAATATGGAAAGGAGTTATCATCCAGCCTTCCTCTCGACTTCGGTGTTCCTCAGGGTTCCTTGTTGGGGCCTCTATTATTTGTGATACACATAAACGATTTGCCTCAATGTTTACTGCACTCGTCGATTAGCATGTATGCGGATGACACTGTTATCTATTATTGTGGATCTGAGGTTAGCAACATCAGGGAAAATTTACAAGAAGACCTCAACCGTGTTGAGCAGTGGTTGGTGAACAGTAAGCTAATACTAAACCAGAGCAAAACCAAAGGGTTACTCTTTGGAACAAGACAATTGCTGCAAACCACCTCAGACTTTGTCCTGCAGATTCAAAGCAAGGACATAGAGAGAGTGACGAAGTTCACTTACCTTGGGACTATGCTCGATGAACAGCTTCACTGGAAAGAGCATATAGACACTACTTGTAAAAAAGTTAATAAGCGTCTAGGACTTCTAGCACGCATACGATCTTGCCTCACTCTTAAAGCAGCGAAGTGTGTCTACAATACCCTTATTGAGCCAATCTTAAGCTATACTGACACTGCTTGGGGTGAACTGTCTGTTGGCTCCAGCAAAAGTCTGCAGCGGTTGCAAAACCGTGCTGCCCGTATCATTCTCAAGCGTGACTCTTCTAGAGATACTTTTAATGTTTTAGGGTGGACTGACTTAGAAACAAACCGTAAAATACACAAATGTGTTTTAGTTTTTAAATGTTTGCATAACTTAGTTCCTCAGTATTTAAGTAACTTTTTCATTAGGAACTACAATGTACATGGTTACAACACTCGAAGGAAGGCTGACCTCCATCTACCAAAACCCAAACTTAGTCTTGGCAAACGGACTTTTAGATTTTCTGGCACAGCCCTTTTTAATTCACTACCTTGTAAAATCCAACAAGCTGTATCACTCTCCTCTTTTAAAAATCTTGTCAAAGCCCATTTTATTTATAGCACCTAATTTATGATATCTATTTTTTTCCCTACCAGTTCATGCTTGTAACTCGTTTCAATTTTTTTAAACTCTTTTTATATAACTATTTTAACCACTAGACATTAGTTTTTTTAACTCTATTTTTATAACTATTTTAAACTATTAGAAATTTTATATTTTTAGAAATTGTATTTAGCAGGGCCCCTCTGGATACCAGCCACTGTGCTGAATGGGCCACCCTGCATAAATAAAGTTTTACCTACCATCGGTAGGTGTGATAAAATGCCTGCAAGTAGTAGCGGTAGGTGTGATAAAATTTCCTGTACGGTGATTGGTCAATGATGACGTAAGATGAACCATGATTGGGTGATGATGACAAACCACGTGCACCAATCACAACAATAGTCAACAAACGACGCTTGCAAACGTTGATTGCAGTTGGGTTGCTGCAGTTTCCTTCTGGTTTTCTTCGAGCTTTATTGATTTCACAAGGTCTAGAAGCCGAAACTTACGCAATTCATATGATCAAAAACAAGAATAGTACGTATTAGTCTAGAATTTTCTCTTGTTAGCGCGTTGCGAGCAGCTCTCGTTCGCTCGCAGGATTGACAGACTCAATCCGAAATCGAGATTTGTCAGACACAAATCACACTTTACACGAGGGGTTTGAAAGACTCAGGCCAAGTTAGCAGCTGCGATAAGTTCAAAAAGAGTTAAAGAATTTGTAAAAGATACCGCGAGCATTAAAATTCGCAGAGAAGTGAGAAAGTTTTCTCTTAAGACATACATATATAACTAGCCCACTGTCGATCCAGTGTTTTTGGCTTTTAGGCGGAACATCATATAATATTAAATAAAAAAACTCAAGTGGTAGAAATAAGATATAAAAGACTCGATCAGTCTTCAGGCATTTAAGTAAAATTTGTAACTGAGACTTGTTGAGAAGGAAAGAGAATTCAAAAGAGTTCTTGAGATAATCAAATCTCACGGCAGGCGCTTCTATTGACAGAGGTGAGAAATCTTTTGGCATCCGTTTCGAGCTCAGCTGTCAAGTTTGTCATTGTTGCTTGAGCTCCCAGCCCTAAACAAAAAATCTGAAAACAGCTGATCCTAACTGGTAGTTTTAAAACGTTTGAATTTGAATATTACCGAAGTTTATCCTCGCCGAGATCACTCATTACAGCAAAAAAAGCAAAATGATCTCAGGAAGTTGGGGACGCGTTCGTGTAATTACATTTACTTGTTATTAGTCATTCAGAATTTTTTCATAGTTTGGCTTTGTTTTACTTATCTACTTGGCTTAAGCAATTCATACTAAACGTTTGTTTTAAATGGCACGTCCTCGTCCCATGATCTTGAAAAAGAGAAGATCAGAAACAAGTGATACTTTGTGAGCAGAACACGAGAAAAATTAGTGTTTTCTTCTGAATTATCGCAAGACTGTTCAAAACAGAAATCTGATTTTCAATCAATTAAGAAAATAGAATAGCCAAAATATCAAGCGAAATAATTGACTGAGAAAAAAATTGCGCTGAGAAAAAAAAAATTAACAGCGGGGGCAGCTGTAGTGTTAACTATACCTAGTATATATACTATTCATCAAGAACATCCTTGTCGTGATGTTGTATCCAGAAAAAATTCTAAATCAATCAAATACTGGAAAATTTGATTTTGCCGATATTTCGTCTTTATTACAAAAGACTTCATCAGGGCAACTGATTTGCAGCGGTTAAAACCGTTACTAAATACGCTTTTGCTGATGCGAGACGCTCATGTAACAATATAAATTAATATGCACGCGCGCCATCAAGCGCGCGCGTTACAACAATGTCGAGTAAATAATTCTAAAATACATCCCTTCTAGGGTTCCTGCTACAGAAGAAATCGTCACTATTTAAACCCTGTGGGTAAATAGACCTAAGCCGGTAAGCCCACTGGGCCTCCCGTTCCCTAAGATGTTGTTCCCCCTTACATTTGTCAATTAGTTGAACTCTAACATCATCTAAACCATTATGATCAGACTGATTGAAATGCTTATAAATAATGTCATCCTTTAACTGACCATCAGCAGATAGCCTTCTGTGTGCATTAAGCCTAGATTTATGGTTATTAAACCTAGTTCTAAACTTATTGATGGTAGATCCTATGTACTGCATTTCACATTTTGCGCATGACAACAAGTAAACCACGTGATCTGAATTACAGTCTAACTTAAAATTAATAACGAAGTCTCTCCCAGTAACCCTACTTTTAAAACCGGTGCCCTCGATCAGGAAGTCACAAACCTTACAACGTCTATCCCCGCAACCTTGTAGAGGTTGTAGAGGTTGCGGGGATAGACGTTGTAAGGTTTGTTGATGTGAAATGCCCGGAGACCTTTCGCTTCGAAAGGCAGTGATGTTGCAGGCCCTGGATTTGAAGACACATCGTTAGCCAGGAGTACTAGGTTTGCAGCTAGTGTGATATTCAGAAGTTTCGCGGCAAGGACTAGCTTCGACGTCGGCGCCATTTTGGAAGATGATTTGGAGCTTGACTTCATTTCGGATGGTGCAGAGTCGATTTTAGGTCGGTTTAAGTCCTGGGATGTCGATAGAATCTGTAGCCTATCATGCATAGGTAGTTTGGAAGCATTATTGAAGAACTGGACAGCGATTAAACCAACTAAGAGATAGATTATTAGGGAGCGAGAGAAACGTGACCAGCCCGCCATTATGCAAATGCGGTCCCCCTTTGGCCAAGTCGAGATTTTGTCTGGTATATACTATATATATTTAGTATCACCCAACTAGTGGACTAATGCAAATCCTGCATTTTGATTGGCTACGCTACTAGAGGACTATTAGTAATAGTCACCGAGTAGCGAAATTCGTGACGCTTTCTTTCGTTTTATTCCCAAATAAATCTTTCTTCTACTTGCATTTGCTAACTTTATTGGTGCTTTTTCTGTCCGACTAGTTGGGTGATACTAAAACAATTAGACCCTTCGCCCTCAAGGGCCACGGGGTCAATAGCCCATTCGGCTTCGCCTCATGGGCTATTGACCCGTAGCCCTTGCGGGCTACGGGTCTAATTGTTAAATAGTCTATATACGCGCGGACTACAATGATGCCTCCTCGGGTTTTGGCCTCTGGGCCAAAACCCTGCGGGGGCAATAATATACCAGACAAAATCTCGGCTTGGCCAAAGTGGGGTCGCCCACTACCTCTCGGAACGAGTTCTTTCATTGGTTCTTAAAACAATACATAACAGGCTATAACAATGCCCCTATCCCTGAATAACAATAGAGGTAGTGTTTACAGTAGGCGAATGAAAATAGAGGTTTCAGAGAGGTAGTGCCTTACTGCCAAAGTGGGACCGCAAGTAGTATCGGTAGGTGTGATAAATTTCCCTGTACGGTGATTGGTCAATGATAACGCAAGATAAACGATGATTGGGTGATGATGACAAACCAAAGCGTGAGCACGTGCACAAATGACAAGTCAACAAACGACGCTTGCAAACGTTGATTGCGGTTGGGTTGCTACAGTTTCCTTCGAGCTTTATTGATTTCTCAAGGTCTAGAAGCCGAACCTTACGCAATTGATATGATCAAAAACAAGAATAGTACGTATTGGTCTAGAAATTTCTCTTGTTAGCGTGTTGCGAGCAGCTCTCGTTCGCTCGCAGGATTGACAGACTCAATCCGAAATCGAGATTTGCCAGACACAAATCACACTTTACACGAGGGGTTTGAAAGACTCAGGCCACAACCAAGATATAAAGTTAGCAGCTGCAATAAGTTCAGAAAGAGTTAAAGAAGGAAAGTTTTTGAAAGATACCGCGAGCATTGAAACTCGCAGAGAAGTGAGAAAGTTTTCACTTGAGACATACATGTATAACTAGCCAGCTGTCGATCCAGTGCTTTCGGCTTTTAGGCGGAACATCATAACTTAAAAAAAACTCAAGTGGTAGAAATAAAAGATAAAAGACTCGATCAGTCTTTAGGCATTTAAGTAAAATTTGGAACTGAGACTTGTCAAGAAGGAAAGAGAATTCAAAAGAGTTCTTGAGATAATTAAAACTCACGGCAGGCGTTTACATTGACAGAGGTGAGAAATCTTTTGGCATCCGTTTCGAGCTCAGCTGTCAAGTTGGTCATTGCTGCTTGAGTTCCCAGCCTTAATATATTGAAACAAAAAATCTGAAAACAGCTGGTCTCAATTGGTAGTTATAAAGCGTTTGGCTATTACCAAAGTTTATCCTCGCTACGATCACTCATTACAGCAAAAAAAGAAAAATAAACTCAGGAAGTCGGGAACGCGTTAGCCTCCCACGCAGTCGTTTTTAGGGGAGATCGGATTGCACTCGCTCCCTGAAAACGACTGCGTGGGAGGCTAGGAACGCGTTCGTGTAATTAAATTTACGTGATTATTACATGTAATCCTTCAGAATTTTTGCATAATTTATCTTTGTTTTACTTAGCAACTTGACCTCAACAATTCATAGTGAAAGTTTGATTTAAATGGCACCTCCTCGTCCCATGATCTTGAAAAAGAGAAGGCCATAAACAAGTGATGCTTTGTGAGCAGAACACGAGAAAAATTATCGCAAGACTGTTCCAAAAAAAAAACTGATTTTCAATCAATTAAGAAAATAGAATAACCAAAATATCAAGCGAAATAATTGACTGTAGTAACGGATACGCTGAGAAAAAAAGGATAACAGCGGGGGCAGCTGTAGTGTTAACTATGCCTAGTTTTAAATTTAAACTTAACTTTAAATGTAAATATCTCGCGTGTAAACATTAATTCCTGTACAATCTGCAGAGGCAGCAGCCTCGAAACTTCTTTATAGTTTTATCAGGGGCTTAAAATAATTATTATTTTTCTCACTCTAGAGTGGCCAGAACCTTGAGTGAAAAATAATCGCCAGAATTACTTTCAAACCAACCAGCACATAACAGAAGGCATGGGAATAAAGGTAACATGACTTTTTTTTACATGATTCTCTATTTTTTTGCCGCTGTTCCTCTGCTAGAATTCACGATAAAAACGCCTTACGCATTGTCTACAATACGACTTCAAATGATGTACAAATTCGGCGTGAAAATGCAGTGACAGTGACTCTAAAGCAAGCAAGAAACAATGAAGTGAAAATAAGTACATTTTATATTGAAATAAACAAAATTTCTCTTACAACTTTCGATAAATTATGTCCTATAAAGTCACATACTACGATTGGGCTGCCTGTGGTATTATCTGCAGACACCTAGCAGACCAAGAGCCGTAACCTGCCATATGTTTTGCCACGGTGTTTGCTAGTACGGTTTGTTTTGGCCCATTTATATTGCAAAGTTTGTTTTGAGCGCGTTATATATTCGATTTGATAAGGCACTAGCACCTTAAGCTTAAGGCGCGGTGGCCTAATGGTTAGTGCGCTGGACTCCGGATCGAACAGTCCGGGTTCGAGCCCTGGCCGGGGCACTGCGTTGTGTTCTTGGGCAAGATACTTTACTCTCATAGTGCCTCTCTTCACCCAGGTGTATAAATGGGTACCGGCGAATTTACTGCTGGGGGTAACCCTGCGCTGGACTAGCATCCCATCCAGGGGGGAGTAGCAATACTCCTAGTCGTTTCATGCTACGGAAACCGGGATAAGCTCTGGCCTGATGGGCCCCTAGGCTCGTATACAGACTTTACCTTTTACCTTTTAAGCTTAAGGTATAATTTATGCAAAAATTAAAACTCGACAGCAGGATACTGGAACACGATTAGCAATGGCATTTCGCAGACGTCCCTTTTCCGCGTGGGCACTTACAAATGCCTTAAACTTGAGCCAAACAAATACTGTGTCTCGCTGAACGTATTCTGAACGGTGGTGGCTTATATCACAAGGAGGAAACACACATGGTTATTTATGTCAAAATGCCAACCTGGGTTGGCTGTTCTCGCACTCTTTACATGGAAATTGTCAACCCTTCTAGGTTAGCCCGCATTCAGCCGTCTCCTGTTTCCTCACCCATGGGTAATTAGTATATGCTTAATTAACCAATCAGAGCACACGCTCTACTTAAGTAATGCTATAATATTTTTCTCCACACTTAGCGGCAAGCCCCTAAGCTAAGTGCCAAGCCATTTACTAGAGTGCGAAAAAAGATAACATATTATGCGGTTTGCTCGCTCGACGTCGAAACCTTTTTACAAGCCAATAGGTGTGGCAGGCTATGTAAACAAACAGAATAATGAATTATTTTGCACCGATTTCCTTCTTGTTTTTTGCAGTACATTGTTATTCTTGAAAGAGAAATCTGCTTTTTTCATTCAATGTTATTTTCTACTAATAAAATTGACCAAGAGTTGAAAACAGTTTAAAAGGAAGTTCACTTCAAGCCACTTCCCATAATCGCAACTGATTATAAATATGCATCATCGAGGAACAACGAAACCTTTGTGTCATCTGTTCGGCATTGCAAACTCTTCTTATCCTTCGCAATGAAAGAGATCTTGGTATCGCGATGCTGGGATCCTGGCTAACCGGGCTGAGATGTTTCCATGTCAGGGTCGTAAGGATTTTGCTAGGGTAGGTGCGAGCGCCGGAAGCGTGAGCGTCTAGTGCGGATCCGGGGATATTTTTCCCCGGGAAATTTTGAAAAGTCAAGGTGTTGAAGTCCACATTTCCTGCATTCTGAGAGTCATTTTAACCATCACTCTCGGATTAAGCGGACCTTTGTGGTGCGTGAGGGGGTACGGACTCACCCATCGCACTCCCCCTGCCTATGGCCATGTCATGTAATCGTGCTTACTTAGCCAGCCCGGCTTACTGGGCAAGGACTTTTTCCCAATTTAATTTCACTTCAGAGCAAAATGGGCCACAAGTTAATCAATATTCATTTTTCTATTTAGCACATTCATATATAGTAGAAGCTACCTGAAACTGCAAAATAATGCACCAAATTCCTCAAACAACCACTTCAAGCCAAAATTGAACCCATCGTTCACTGCCGCAAAATCTAGTCAATTCTGGACTAAGGTAAAAGGTTAAGTCTGTATACGAGCCTAGGGGCCCATCAGGCCGGAGCTTATCCCGGTTTCCGTAGCATGAAGCGACTAGGAGTATTGCTACTCCCCCCTGGATGGGATGCTAGTCCATCGCAGGGTTACCCCCAGCAGTAAATTTGCTGGTACCCATTTTATGTGTCCTAAGAACACAACGCAGTGCCCTGGCCAGGGCTCGAACCCGGACCGCCCGATCCGGAGTCCAGCGCACTAACCATTAGGCCACCGCACCTCCCACCAATTCTGGACTAGCCCAGCTCATATAGTACCGTGCTGAAAGCTATCTTGGCAAACCCGGCCGGCCCTTCGACAAGACGAGACATTCTTAAAGACGTGTCGAACGCCTCAAGGTTAAAAATCGCTTATGAACGAAGTGGCATTTTTGTCGATGTTTAGGAGGAAAGCGGCTTCAAAATAATCAATCTCTTCGGATTCTTTTTTTTTTTTTAGGATGGTAAGCAGCTGCTTCACGCTAATATTAGGCAATTTTTTGTGTGTTTTATACAGAAAATGCTCTAAAGATTCGGAGGATGCGGATCAGTGTTAAAACAATCGTACTGTCAATTGATCACTGTCATTACATTCTGCACTATCCTTTGCATCTCCGAGTTAAATGTTGTCCCCGTCACCCTAATTAACCGCGCGGCCATGGGCCAAGCGCGGTTCTTGCTCTGCACGGGATTTTTTTTTCGTTTTTTTGTCGGTGACCAGATCCAAACCACAGGTAGACCAAGCATGATATTTGCATATATTAAAATGGCGGTCTTTATATAAGAATTTGTATGGGTTTTTAAACGGGGAACTTTTGAACAATAAATAAAAGCGAAATTACTAAATAAAGTCGATGAAACATAACATGGTGTTGTTTGCTAACGTTACAGCGTGTTTGCAAGCAATTTGGAGCTATTTTACGTCTATTTACTATTAGCTACTATTACCATGTATAATAATATGACAAGGTAGGACACTTCAGTCGCTTCTAGCGTTCGGCACGTGTTGAAATAAGCTCGAATTTCACCCACAAAAATAGTTTCGGCTGTCATAAGGATCCACATGTGAATGAAATAATGACACACGAATGTTTTTCCTTAAACTACTTGCTCATACCTCGTCAACCGCCGCAACTAGCCGCTTCTGAAAATCCAAAATCCATTCAAAATAGCCGCCATACAGGCCGTGTTGCTCACGACAGTAACAAAATAGCGCGAAATAGACTGGACACTAGTCAAATTAAACCCAACGGAGAGGGGCACGCTATTTTTGCTCGCGCTTCAATTTGTTTCCACTTGGAGCAAAACTAGCGTGCTCCTCTCCGCTGGGGTTCACTTTGACTGGTGTCCAGTCTATTTCGGGCTATTTTGTTACTGTCGTGAGCGACACGGCCTATATGGCGGCTATTTTGAACAGATTTTGGATTTTCAGAAGCGGCCAGTTGCTGCGGTAGACGAGGTATGAGCAAGTAGTTTTCGGAAAAACATTCGTGTGTCATTGTTTCATTCACATGTTGATCCTTATGACAGCCGAAACTATTTTTGTGGGTGAAATTCGAGCTTATTTCAACACATGTCGAACGCTAGAAGCAACTGAAGTGTCCTACCTTGTCATAATATTATACACGGTAATAGTAGCTAATAGTAAATTGACGTTAAAATAGCTCCAAATTGCTTGCAAACACGCTGTAAAGTTAGCAAACAACACCATGTTATGTTTCATCGACTTTATTTAGTAACTTCGCTTTTATTTATTGTTCAAAAGTTCCCCGTTTAAAAACCCATACAAATTCTTATATAAAGACCGCCATTTTAATATATGCAAATATCATGCTTGGTCTACCTGTGTCCAAACCTCCACTCGACCAAATCTTGATCGAGACTTTTAATCACGCACCGTGTGATGTTTATTCATCAAAAGCTGTTTAAGCATTAATGTACGGAAAATGTGACGGATAATGGTTTGTTTATTGCGTATAAAGTATATTTTCGTTTGGTTATATCGAAGCGTTGGACTCGAAGCTAACATCGAATACACTAAAGAAAGGTATTACGTCAGCTATGGAATGCACTGATGTTGCAGGTTTCACTTTCGCTGCGTGACAAGTAACATTGTGTTTTCTTTGCAAGTTTATATCGGCAGATGCGACGATCATTTATTTATTTGCACTTCTGCAAGTATTTCTTGTGGGTTTAGGCAATTGAAGTGGATCGTTTGGCTGTTTCATCGAAGCCAGTTCAGAGATTTGAAGGAAAATTAAATATTTGCAAAGGTAAACAATTGAACTTACCTGAACGTGCAGGGGTTACGTCATTAGTAAGGAAAAAATCCAACAAGCTAAAGATAGCCGGGGATAACGTAAACCTCGGATTGTGTGACTCGCGTGACTACTTTGCTATGCCTTCACATAGTACAAGCAAATTGAAACATGAATGTACGGAAAATGTTGCGGATATATATTTTTTTATTGTGTGTAAAATATATTTTGTTTTGGTTTTATCGAAGCGTTGGATTCGAAGCGAATATTGAATACACTAAAATAATGGTATTACCTCAGCCACGGATGCGCTGACGTTGCAGCTTTCACTTTCGTTACGTGACAAATAATATCCTGCTTAGTTTATAAGCTTATTTCGCCAGAAGCGATGGTCGTTAATAAGTTGGAAATTTTGCGAGTATTTCTCGTGGGTTTAGGCAATTGAAGTGAATTCTTTGACTGTTTCATCGAAGCGAGTTCAGAGATCTGAAGGAAAAAAATTGTGCCTAGGTAAGCACTTGCAAGGATTGCGTCATTGGCAGGGAAATTACCGCCGTACACCGCCTTTCTAAAGATAGCCGTGAACAATGCAAAGCCTGAAATGTGAGACTCGCGTGACTACCTTCTTACAGCCTAACTCACGATATATAAACCAATTACATTTAATCGTGCGGAATGTTTAATTCACGCCCATACATATCCCAAGCGAAGTTCTAGATTAAGACCATTACGTCATCTTAAATTTCACAACGGCTATGGGCGATGGTGCAATATTGGATTGTGTGACTCGCGTGACTACTTTGCTAGTCCTTTACTCTTAGTACAAGGCAAATTTAATTTAACCAAGACTTTTCTGAGTAACAAACCTGTTCATTAGCAAAAATGGAGTTAGTTTAAAAAAGCGCGGTTTTAAGATGCTTGCATCTTCTTGTTTAGTACAAAAAATGCACTAAAATCTAAAACGTTGCATTTTACTTGAGCGGAATCAAATTGCCGAATTAAGTGCATGTAAAATGCGACGTTTAAAACAATTAAATTCTTCAGATTTGAATTAAATGCGAGTTCAGTCGAATATTGGACTGTTCCAGTTTCACTGCCGTTCATAGCCGTTCTTTGCGGAACAGCAAAGTGGAATGACCAGATTTTCCGTATTGTGGACAACCTGAACCACGACGAATAACTTTGGGTTTTTATATTTGGAACTGAACGCTCAGCAATTAAATGCGACGCTAAAAAACCAAATGCCGAATTTTTTAATTCGAGTCGACTCGAATTAGTATTGTATTCGGCGCATGTAAAATGCGACGTTTAAACCAGGCCTTACAGTTCAATGGCTAAACAAATCTACACTTAATTTGACATCTACAGAATTAAGCCACATACTTTGGTTACACAACAAAAAGAAAATCTACCGAGAATGCTGTTAAATTAGTAAAAGACAACTGCACCTGGCTTTGAAGTCTTTTGTGGCGAAACACTTCTTGCCCCTTTTACATCTTCTTTGGGTTTACTGTCCATGCTGTAGACAGTTGTACCACCTTGTCGTCCCTTCTTTTCTTCTTTACTGTAAGGATTTGTACTTGTATCACCTGCTTCCTTTGATCCATAACGTGTCCAGGAGAAACGTTCCTTAATTGGGACACGGCCACTGATGCGTGGATAACCTGTGATGTAAACATGGAAGAATTAATTAATAAAAGTCTTATGCTCATTCAGTGGTTGCAGAAAAAAAATGTCTGTACATGAGTTTGGGATACCTGTGGTGACTCAAAAGCAAGCAAGAAACAATGAAGTGAAAATAAGTACATTTTATATTGAAATAAACAAAATTTCTCTTACAATTTTCGATAAATTATGTCCTATAAAGTCACATACTACGATTGGGCTGCCTGTGGTATTATCTGCAGACACCGAGCAGACCAAGAGCTGTAACCTGCCATATGTTTTGCCACAGTGTTTGCTGGTACGATTTGTTTTGGCCCATTTATATTGCAAAGTTTGTTTTGAGCACTTTATATATTCGATTTGATAAGGCAAGCACCTTAAGCTTAAGGTATAATTTATGCAAAAATTAAAACCCGACAGCACGATACTGGAACACGATTAGCAGTGGCATTTCGCAGATGTCCCTTTTCCGCGTGGGAACTTACAAATGCCTTCAACTTGAGCCAAACAAATACTGTGTCTCGCTGAACGTATTGTGAACGGTGGTGGCTTATATCACAAGGAGCAAACACACATGGCTATTTATGTCAAAATGACAACCTGGGTTGGCTGTTCTCGGACTCTTTACATGGAAATTGTCAACCCTTCTAGCTTAGCCCGCATTCAGCCGTCTCCTGTTTCCTCACCCATGGGTAATTAGTATATGCTTAATTAACCAATCAGAGCACACACTCTACTTAAGTAATGCTATAATATTTTTTCCACACTTAGTGGCAAGCCGCTAAGCTGTAAGTGCCAAGCCATTTACTAGAGTGCGTAAAAAGATAACAAATTATGCAGTTTGCTCGCTCGACGTTGAAACCTATGTAAACAAACAGAATAATGAATTATTTTGCACCGATTTCCTTCTTGTTTTTTGCAGTACATTCAGTGCTATTCTTGAAAGAGAAATCTACTTTTTTCGTTCAATGTTATTTTCTACTAATAAAATTGTCCAAGCGTTGAAAACAGTTTAAAAGGAAGTTCACTTCAAGCCACTTCCCATAATCGCAACTGATTAAATATCACCAAATATGCATCATCGAGGAACAACGAAACCTTTGTGTCATCTGTTCGGCATTGCAAACTCTTCTTATCCTTTGCAATGAAAGAGATCTTGGTATCGTGATGCTGGGATCCTGGCTAACCGGGCTGAGATGTTTTCATGTCAGGGTCGTAAGCAGGATTTTGGTAGGGTTGGTACGGCCGTGTCATGTAATCGTACTTACTTAGCCAGCCAGGCTTACTGGGCAAGGACTTTTTCTCAATTTAATGTCACTTTAGAGCAAAATGGCCCACAAGTTAATCTATATTCATTTTTCTATTTAGCACATTCATATATACAGGGTGAGACGCAAATAAAAAAATCAGCTTGCCCTTCGGGCACGCTGTTATTCCATTGTGCTAGCCCGAAGCTCTGAGGTGGTAGCCCGAAATTGATTTATTTAATAAAGACAATAAAATTTATTTACGTCGCAAACTACATGCTAATTAATAATGTGGAACATGGATCAACTAATTCTACAGTACTTACATAGAAACACTTGATTTAACAAATGCTTGTTACAGTAACAATAAACGAGAATTCCAAAACTGAAAGGCCATAATACAGCTGATAATATACTTCCATGTTCTGTAAAGCCATTGTCATTGCTGCATTACATTGCTCATTTCAACTTAGAAAAAAATTTGTACTGTTTTGAACACTTTCCCTCACGAACTGTTTGCTCCACACTTATTTCTGAATTTGCCATTGATAATAAAAATTGCTTGCCGCCCGGCTTGCTCGTCGGGCAACCTGTGATCTAAAGATGCTAGCCTGGAGAATTATTCCACTAGCCCCGGGCTATCGGACAGCAGTTCAGTCAAATATTGGACTGTTCTATGACAAAAGCTACCAGGAAAAACGTTGTATGTTGTGTTACAAGCTTTTCAACACCGTTACTGTTATTTTAAAATAATGTACAGTAAGCTAGTTGAGTACCTGAACTGTACATCCTGTCAGTTATGTAGGCCACATAGTCTTGTAGGCCCTCAGGTGAGCTGACATCAAATCTCTCTAATCCCCATCTAGCTATCTGAGGCATCCTGTGTCTCCATCTTTTCAGATGTAGCGTTTGTGGGAGTTTGGAAGACAAGTGCGAAGATGAAGATGAAATGCCTAAAATAAAAGAAACAAGAAGTTGCCAGCAACTTAAAACTGTGCTTTTATTTTTTGCTAATTAACAACTTTATTCCCCAAGGTAAAGTCTGTATACGAGCCTAGGGGCCCATCAGGCCGGAGCTTATCCCGGTTTCCTTAGCATGAAGCGACTAAGAGTATTGCTACTCCCCCCTGGATGGGATGCTAGTCCATCGCAGGGTTACCCCCAGCAGTAAATTCGCCGGTACCCATTTATACACCTGGGTGGAGAGAGGCACTATGAGAGTAAAGTATCTTGCCCAAGAACACAACGCAGTGCCCCGGCCAAGGCTCGAACCCGGACTGCCTGATCCAGAGTCCAGCGCCCTAACCATTAGGCCACCGCGCCACCGCGACTCCCACATTATCTGAAATTTAAGGTGGCTCTGAAACTGCAACTGAAACTGCTGATCATTATTCAATAATAAAAAATAACGGTCAGCAGGCTCGTTTTTGAAACCGTTCAAGTTGGAAACCATTGTGAGCCTCCTTAAATGTGTTCTTGACCATGATAGATAGCCACGATTATGCTGGCATGATTTGGAGCATAAATACACCTGGTTTGCAACGGTGAGCCTCATGCTGGTATAATAATTATTGTCTTACAATTAAGGTATAATATCATTTAAAACCATTTTGGTCATTGCATGATTGGCCGCACATGGATAGTAGCAATACATGGCTTATAAAAGCTTTTAAAAAACACTGTTTAAGCTAGTTTGGTACAGTACCTTCAGAGGAATAAACTGGTATTTCTTCTTGTCCAACAGCTACAGTTTCACATTGACCTTTGGAGATAAACATGGACCAGTAAGTTGGCCTTCATGATGTGTAGTTCCAGAAAATATCCATACTCCCACCACAGAGGGAATTTCTGTTTTAATATGTGAAGAAAAATAACCCCCTCCCCTCTGGAATTTCCAAAAGTTTCTTTCATACCCCCTGTCCCTCTGGGAAAAAATTAAAAAGAAATTGTCAAATGTGTATAACTGATCGATCGGAACATCTTAAGACAATTCATACTGCTGAAGACAAAAAAAGTCAGGAATTTCTTCAAATGTAAACAGAAAAAATATCATTCCGAATGCATTAGAAAACTGCTAATTAAAATGAATTAGAACATTCAACATGTTTCATAACATTCAACGTTAACATGATCACAAAATTGCGAATAGGCAGAAATAACAAGAAAAAGATATTCTTGGATTTCTGAAATTGTCACACTACTTTCAACATCAACAAAAAGAAAATTTTTCGCAAACAAGGGCGATTTTCGATTTTGGTCAAACCACGTGACAATTTTATGTGGACTGGTAACAAGTAATGGCAGTCGCATTCATGGAACAACATGGAGGATTTCGGTGAACTTGTTAGCTTTAAATGTGCTTTCAGTATGAGAAAAACCTGTTTAAAATGTAATGTGGTAGTGTATCAAAAACCTGGGCTGCTATTTTTTCTATGTAAAATATTTTCAGAGTAGTTAAGAAACGCATTTTTTTCGGCATCAAACTAAACCATCTGGAAATGTAATTTCACTGACAACCCCCATCCTCCCCGGAATTTCCTGGGCCTTTGTCTCCCCCCACCCCCCTGGAATTTCCAATTCTCTCCATGGTGGGGTATAGATATTTTTTGGAACCACACGATGCAATCAATGTGCATGTGTTAACGTTAACATTTTATTATACAACTGTGGTTAGATATAATGCTCACCCTCGTTGCTTCCTTGTTAATAGTCAAGTTTCAACGAAGTGGAATCTTTTGCATTGAACTACCTCTGAGCATGCAATATTTAAAAAGCTCTTCTTAGTTAATCTAGCTAATTGTAGACATGTAATCAGCAGACCAACAATAAAATTGTTGTCATAATACTTGCTTATTAAATTGTTTAAAAAAAGGCTGAACATGTTAAATACAATTTTAAGAACCACACTTTTTGGACCATACGGTCATCATCAGTCACAGTGGTATACTGGTGATGTACCACTGATGATGACCGTACGGTCTTAAAAGTTTAGTACAAAACCTTTTTTATAAGCAACAATAAAATTATTATGAGAAAAAAACCCACCTCTTGTTGATTCTTTTTCAAAGTGCACTTTGCATGCTTCATACTCCTTTTCCAAAATTGTTGTTTTTAGCTTCAACTCGGTAAGGTTTAATTCCATCAAGATCTCTTCTGTCACAAAACATCTTTGAACCACTTCACCAAGATGGCCAGATGAATAATCTTGCCACAGTTCCTCCAGGATCTCAAGTGAATCACACTTGACTGTTATCAGCAAACTTCCTACTCTAACACCAGTAATGATGACTCGCATTTTTTGCATGTATGCCAAAAAATTATTATGTTCGTCCATGGACCTTGGTGGTGTAGTCTTCACTCGACAGGTAGTTTGAAACAATTAAACGAAAGAGTTCTTCTCCTGTTGGAATTACACAAGGTGTTTGGAGAATTTCAGCCCCAGAAGACAAAGGCTGGGCATGTCCTGATGACACGGGTACTGTAGATGCTTCCTCATGCCTGCGATCAGAAGATCCTTCTGAATCTGTTGCTAAAACAGGAGTTCTATTCTGTGTGTTGTGTTCTGCTGCTTTCATAGTTTTCACATCAATCCTAACATTCAAAGCTGTTGATATGGAACAATTTAAAAAATCCATTTTTAGTTTGTTAGTTATGCTACATTTATATGCAGCCGATGCTTAAACCATAGTTATGATAAAGCAAACTTCATTTTTTCTGGAAAAAATGGCAAGAAGAGCACAGTCTGGGGAGGAGATTCCACAGGGGATCTGCCTATAGATCTAGAATTTCTTTTGATGTCACTAATACAGAGGTGCTTGTTAGAATTTAAAAATGTCCCATGTTTGAGTTCTATTTTTAAAAATCATACTTCACATCGCTGACGAAAATTGAAAGAAAGTCATATGTTTTTGTCACAAAGTTTTTTTAATGGTTACAAACTTTCACACTTGAGTTGTAAAAATATTTTATTTTCTCCTACAGGTTTCATTTCACTAGCACTTATTTCAGTTCATCAGGGAGTATTGCAGTACAAGTATGCCAGTATAAATACCTAAAACCAGACTGGATTTTAAATCGCAAAAAAAAACACCTGTAAGGACCTGTATTCAGGAAGATATCTGGACCAATAAAATAATTACTTCTGGCTTATTTTCAACCATCCTTGGTCTTCAAATATAATATTCCACTGAAACCATTGCTCTTTGTCCCTATTTCTCTACTTTGATATCGCTGTCAGAATTTTGATAAAGGTTGTCTTTTGTCACACTTTCATTCTACATGTTTGTGCTGATGCTACATTTTGGGCCATATCGCTTGTCAGAATTTACATTCTATGGGGAAGATGTAATGTTCATCATATCATGAGCATAGGACAAAGACAAATTCTGAGTCCCCAGAGGAATCGAAGCCATGACCTCTCATACAGATTTGGAGCCCTATCCACTGAGCTACAGAGGGACTCATGGTGAGCAAGGCCATTTACTAGGTTTGTATGTGACACACCTCCTGCATACTGCACTAGGATCAGTTATTTCAATAGTGTACTGTATCGTGATAAATAAAGAAAGTTGGAGAGGTTTTCCATCTTTCTTAATTAAATACTGGCATGCATGTCACCAAAATCTTTGACATTTGCCAGGATGTGATGAAGGGGGCACTTAACATAACCCGACATGCTGAAGACCTACTTTGATGTAGAATTTTGACAACCTTGACATGCATGTGCCTTCAGCATATGGGATAGATGGAAGACATGTACACCCTGGCTAATATGTAGAGAACCAATCTTTAGAAGGCTGGTTCAAAGTAGGTTTCTTTGCTCTGGTTATCAAGTATGTACCTACAAAAAGGTACTGATGGTAATGAGGAAGAAAGCGTTTTTTAGTGAACATACCATTTCCACTTTCTGCTAAATCCTGAATCATGCCTTTGAATCTCCCACATTCATTGCTCCAAGAATAAGTTTTACTGTAGTTCACTTTGAGCAGTTTCGCACTGTTTTGTCGCTCTTCTGGACTTTGGATGGACAACTGCTTGATTCTTTGGGCCCACTCCCTGGCATCATCCGATTCAACAATAACAGACATCCCACCCTTTTCTTCTTGCAAAGCCTCGGCAATTCCGGATTCGCCAGCAACAAGAACAGGCACACCAGCAGAAATGGCTTCCAGCGCAACCAACCCAAACCCTTCTGTTCGTGAAGGAAGTACCACCATGTCTGACTCATGAAACATCATCTTAAGTTCTTGCTCATTGCAATAGCTACGAATTGTTAAATGGTTGCGGCTTATGCAGGTATTCTCGAGAAACCATCGCTCAATCTTTCTGTGTTCTCCGGGAGACGAGCCAACAAATGTCAGCTCAAACTTCTTGTCAAGGGATCCAATGACATTTGCAATAATATCATAACCTTTGAGGGTAAGATCTTCAAAGCTTGCCCAGCCAAACATAAAAACACTGAACTTCTTTGCCACTGATCTGTCTTTGACCAGCTGTGGTGATTCATTGGAAAACTTTTCTAAAATCCCAGGAGTGATGATCTCTACCTTAACATCTGGAAGACTTCTGTTGTACTTCTGTTGAAGTCGTGAACCCACAGCAACAACCAAATCTGCTGCTTTGCACAGCTCAATTTCACTTTTGTGTTTCTTCTCATTTTCTTCGATTGTATCAAGTGAACGGCTTTGTGTTAAGTTTACTTTGTATTTTCCAAGGTCTTCACAAAACACATGAACAAAATGCACCCACTTGCACTTTGCAGTTAGAACAATGAAATATGCAGGAGTACCGAATTTTCGTCCATGGCCTATCACAATGTCAGGATTTGATAGTTCCGATGGTGGAATTTTCAACCAATCCAGTGGGTCAGTGGATCCAGGAATACTTCGAGCAGTGATTAAATTCACTCCATGTTGTCTGGCATCTTCTCTACACAACTCATCGCTTTGCGAAACGTAGCAGTGAACTTTGATGCTGTCACTCGTTGTTTTTGCCAAATTAACAGCAAATTCTCTGTTGAAAGTGGACAGACCACCCTTCGAAGACTTCCACTCATCGCAGAGAAACATAACATTGATTCGCTCCGGATCTGCTGCATTCGCCGACGTTTTCCCGCACGACATTATATACTATAGAACCTATGGAACCTATGAAACCATGAAACCTATTAAACCACGAAACCCATGAAACCGCGAAACCTATGAAACCATGAAACCTATGAAACCACGAAACCTATGAAACCATGAAACCTATGAAACCACGAAACCTATGAAACCACGAAACCCATGAAACCGCGAAACCTATGAAACCTATGAAACCACGAAACCCATGAAACCGCGAAACCTATGTAACCACGAAACCTATGAAACCATGAAACCCATGAAACCACGAAACCTATGAAACCATGAAACCTATGAAACTACGAAACCTATGAAACTATGAAACCTTTGAAACCACGAAACCCATGAAACCACGAAACCTATGAAACCATGAAACATGAAACCTATGAAACTACGAAACCTATGAAACCATGAAACCTTTGAAACCACGAAACCCATGAAACCGCGAAACCTGTGAAACTATGAAATCTATGAAACCACGAAACCCATGAAACCACGAAACCTATGAAAGCACGAAACCCATGAAACCGCGAAACCTGTGAAACTATTAAACCTGCGAAACCACGAAACCCATGAAACCACGAAACCTATGAAACCATGAAACCATGAAACCTATGAAACTACGAAACCTATGAAACCATGAAACCGTTGAAACCACGAAACCCATGAAACCGTGAAACCTGTTAAACTATGAAACCTATGAAACTATGAAACCTATGAAACCTATGAAACCACGAAACCTATGAAACTATGAAGCCTATGAAACCATGAAACCGTTGAAACCACGAAACCTATGAAACCTATGAAACCACGAAACCTATGACACTACGAAACCTACAAAACCATGAAACCGTTGAAACCACGAAACCCATGAAACCGTGAAACCTGTGAAACTATGAAACTATGAAACCTATGAAACCACGAAACCTATGAAACTATGAAGCCTATGAAACAATGAAACCGTTGAAACCACGAAACCTATGAAACCATGAAACCTATGAAACCACGAAACCTATGAAACTACGAAACCTATAAAACCATGAAACCGTTGAAACCACGAAACCCATGAAACCGTGAAACCTGTGAAACTATGAAACCTATGAAACCACGAAACCTATGAAACTATGAAGCCTATGAAACCATGAAACCGTTGAAACCACGAAGCCTATGAAACCATGAAACCACGAAACCTATGAAACCACGAAACCCATGAAACCGCGAAACCTATGAAACCACGAAACCCATGAAACCACGAAACCTATGAAACCACGAAACCCATGAAACCACGAAACCTATGAAACCACGAAACCCATGAAACCACGAAACCTAAGAAACCATGAAACCTATGAAACTACGAAACCTATGAAACTATGAAACCTTTGAAACCACGAAACCCATGAAACCACGAAACCTATGAAACCATGAAACCTTTGAAACCACGAAACCCATGAAACCGCGAAACCTGTGAAACTATGAAACCTATGAAACTATGAAACCACGAAACCCATGAAACCACGAAACCTATGAAACCATGAAACCTATGAAACTACGAAACCTATGAAACCATGAAACCTTTGAAACCACGAAACCCATGAAACCGCAAAACCTGTGAAACTATGAAACCTATGAAACTATGAAACCTATGAAACCACGAAACCCATGAAACCACGAAACCTATGAAACCACGAGACCTATGAAACCACGAAACCTATGAAACTATGAAACCTATGAAACCACGAAACCTATGAAACTATGAAACCTATGAAACCAAGAAACCTATGAAACCATGAAACCTATGAAACCACGAAACCTATGAAACCACGAAACCTATGAAACTATGAAACCTATGAAACCACGAAACCTATGAAACCACGAAACCTATAAAACCTATGAAACTACAAACCTTATGATACCCTGACCCATTAAACCAAGGAACCTATGAAACCTTGGTATAAATACACCTCATTTACCACACGAATTAACATAATTAATGTTCCTTATATGGATGGGTGACTATATGGCTTGCTACCATGAAGTATATACCAGTTAAAGAATTGTATTTTGATGAAGAGCAGCTTCCTCAGACCTACATGTACATCTGACTCCATGTTAGTATAAACTGCACATCGGGATTGCGGGCTATGATTGCGGAAGTGGCCGAAACTGGCCGCTCCCAGGAGCTTTTGCGGTTTGGGGCTTTGGACCGTACCGAGATCAATCCGCTACGACGAACGCGTACGCTTACGCCAGTGTACGCCCATTTCAGATGGTATCTACTTCGTGTAAAACTACATATTCGTCCCAAGAGGCCTGAGTGGTCAGTACACCATGTATGACCCCTTTAAAACTACCTGACTATTCTGTGCGACATGACATCGACACTTGAGGGTCTCAAGGGTCTCTCAAGAGGGTTAACCATCAGCCGTCAAACAGCCTTTAAAAAGGGTAATTTTTTACCGTTAACCATCAAAAAAGCAGTTTTTTTAAAGAATATCAACATACTTTATCAGCATAATCTTTGAATGTTTTTCTTGTTTTACAATACAGTATTAACTACTTGCTTACACTATTTACACTGTTTTCTTGTTTACTTATTCATTACTATTTTGATTTCGCTTTCATTTGTATTTTTATCTTAGTACCTTAGGTGATCTGCTTTAATATGGGGTCTTTGACTCTTTTGCAGTTCATCCTTTGGCCTTTGTTTTCTTAAGCCATAAATTGTAATAAAATAAAAAAAATAAAAAATACTTCATTGAGACAACACAATAACAAAAAATAAAGCAAAATTAAAAGAAACAAACGATACAAAAGAAATTAATTAAAGTTCTGTAAAAAAAACTATAACAAAAAACTATAAGAGCTTAGCAAGTATTGTATATGACAAGTCAGTTTTACATTTTTCAGTGAAAAGTTAAAGAGAGGGAATAAATTAAAAGATACATTTCTAATTGATTTATCTATTTAACAAACATTCATTGCATTTTAATCGTACATTTCATATTTAAATACTATGTACAGTGTACTACCGAATTAGGTAGAATGTTTTTTCGGAGACGCACGAAACAGTTGCCGTTGGCGACAAAAAAATTGTGTTTTGGGTCACGTGGGTTAAAGCTGTCAAAATGAAAAGGTAAACGCACGTGAGCACATTCCTTTGCTCGTTGTAGGACATCTTGATACTCGCTCGCGCTTCAACCAGTTCCACTACTTCCTTAAGGACGTTCGCGCGAAAATTTTCTAGTCGATAGATTTTTCTTAAATTTTTACTGAGGACGGATAATGAGTTACTTGTGTCAGAAATACAAAAAAAAGTGGGGGTCACCGACTTCGTTTCAGAGATAAAGTCTGTAGAAAACTACCCTGATTTTGAAAAATTGGCGCACGTAATTTCGCACGGCTTTCAAGGTTTGTAGTTTAAATTATCGATGATGAGAAAACGGAGGCAAACGATCTTGGTGATATTTTGAAGAAGTGCGTCTGTTGCGTAAATAATTTTAAGTGTTGCCATCTTTTATGCAAAACTTAGCCCTGGAAGAGGCATTTGAACCCGTCGTACGGCAAAACGAAAAGATCAAAAAGCGGAATTCGAACGTGCGTGGGGCAAAAAAAAACAACCTTTTAATCGATAAATTTTTTTCATTTTCTCACAAAACGTAGATAATCGTTAACAAAAGTGATCTGTTAAGAAAAAAGTAGGGGTCACCGACCATTTAAGCTAGCAAACTGCAAGCGAAGTTATCGCAACAGCTACTCACCCTATATGTGGTTGGAAAGTTTCCTCAGCGCGCGCTCGATGCATGACGTGGCGTAGCGTTGCGACAGGAATTACGTGCGCAGTAAGGATGCGCATAAACAATTAGCGCGAACGTCCTTAAATTGCCCTCCAAAATAACCCGATGCAGGATACCCTCCTTCAGCTATAATCCAATCGACTATGCTGCCTCGTGGGCTGTCGTCTATACTTTTTCCACGGATAAAAGACCTTCCCTTGCTTTTAACGGAAAAGCCCGCCATCTCTCTTGCCTCAGGAATGTGAAGGAATGTGATCACGTGCGCATACATGATTCAAAGACGAGTCTCGCCAACGGCAACTGTTTCGCGCGTCTCCGAAAAAGCAGTCTACCTAATTCGGTAGTATGTATTCTCTACTCGATGTTACAATTTTCTAACTTCCATTGCATAGAGATTTTATCGATGAACTCATTAAAATTAAGGTTCTTTTCGAAAACCCTACAATGATAAATGTATAGTTTTTGGTATACAAGAAGTATGTCTAGTCTGCGTTTTTGGAGAGGAGATAATTCAACCACACTACAGTTTTCCATAAACATGTAACGAAAATTCTGATTGCAAGAAAGATCTATTTCTGTTGTTCAAGCCCGATCGCCTAATTGGCCTGCCATAACGCGATCGGGCTTGAACATCTGTATTGTCAGAAGTCCATAACTAGAAGTCTACATCTCTGGTAATAGGCTTTGAGATATGTCTTTCGCGTGTACCTCGCGTTCCTCGCGTGTAGGCTATTTTTAGAACAGCTTTGCCGCGAACAAGTAGCCAATCACATTGAAGTATTTTTTAATTCGCGCCTTTGATTGGTTGAACAAATTTTTGAAGAAAAGAAGAACTGCAGAGGAGTCTGCAGAGGACGACTGGACGAGAGAACTCGAGCGAACGGCATTACGAAATTTCTGTTTGTTGGTCATCGTAATTTCCGTTTTGTGAGGATTAAATCGTCCGGACAAGAATCATCAGGCCATCTTTCATCGATGACGATAGCATCGAAGTTGTAAAAATTCGGAGCATCCAAATAAGCGAGAGGACCTCAGTGTTTTGGAGTCAGAATACGAAATGGCAGCGGGCAAGATAGACTAATTCCGAGTCAAATTCAAAATGCGAAGACACTAAAGATTAATGGTACTCTCAAGATGAAGACAGGCATTAAGAGAGCTAGTGCTTTTTGGCACAGGTTCGTTGCTATTTTGAAAAACAAAACCGTGGTCCCTGAAGCGCTCAACATCGAGCGCGGAATGAACAGAATGAAGTTTGATTCGTTTGAGAACAACATTCAGAGAAAACGACAAGTTTGGCGAGTTTCGCATGTTTTCGGAATTATAAGGACGGCATGAAAACAAAAGACTGACTAAGGTAATGTACTTGTTTTAATATGAATCGAAATACGAGTTTAATTCATCGAACAATGATGATTTCATTCACATCCGTCAAAAGTTTAATTCAAGTTGTGCTTCTCGGGCACTTCGCAGTGTGCAGCTATTGTGTTGTGTATGTTGTTCAGTATTTTAACACGAGGATATGCTGTACAAAATAAAGACACACTTAACTACTAAAAGTTTGGGGAACTTCTGTTCATAAATTCTCTCGTAAATTATAAAAAGTCGACCTGTTTGTTTTGTGAGTTTGTCTACGGAAACCCGGCGACGGGTTGCTTTTTCACTCGCCTTCAAATGCCACTGAACAGACGTTTGAAATCACTATCTACGATACTACTTCTGTCGAAATGTGAGAATTAAAGAGAATGGCCTGTCAAGTGTTTTGATGTGATTTGATTTATTTCACCTGCCACTTTCCAAAATATTCGGCCGCAACTTAGAACTCCAATCGTGTCGAAATAGTGGGTTACGTCATTTTCTCGCGAGACATCAGTTTCTAAAAATAGCCTCGAAAGACATAGCACGCGCCCCAATACCAGATGTAGACTTCTAGTTATGGACTTCTGGTATTGTGCATGCCATTGAACCATCCGAGTATACGGTTGTAGAAGAACACTGAATCGTGGCAATTCTTAAAGCAGTTATTATTAGCCATCAAAACGGTTTCAAGGTCTTTCAGACCAAACACCGGGCGGGCGGTCTATCGGGTCTTGACAAAGTGCGAGCCAGCGAGTCATGAGAGCCATTCCGGTTAGCCCAAATAACACATCGGTTAGCCTAAAGACAGTGTAAATAGCACTCCGGCTAGCCTACTGGTTTAGCCTATCTTTGTTTTAGCTTCCTTATCAGCTATTGTCAAGGCAAGTGCGTGCGCAAAGTTAGTAAAACACGTTTCTTCTATGTCGTACGGCAACCTCTTTTCCAGGGTCTACTCCGCTTTCAAGATGGCGGCTGGGCGCCCAGCCTCCGCCCAGCCGCCATCTTGAAAGCGGAGTAGACCCTGGGAACGAGGTTGGTCGTACGGATACGTAGCCTCCCACGCAGTCGTGCAATCCGATCTCCCCTAAAAACGACTGCGTTGGAGGCTAACGGGTACGCTGATTGCGCAATTGATTCTTCTTAAATAACACGAAAAATATTTTACACGATTTGTAAATCCAATATGATAGTATATAAAAAAGCAGAAACCGATACAACGTAGAAAGATTTTAAATTTGGTGTACTGTATTTCGCCGACCAAACCAGCCTTCTTCAGGTACAATGTGAAATTACATTGGAAGGGGTGTTTTATATGTAGTGATTGCGGTATTTTGCATAATACCGGAAATACGTAAAGGTAATTAAATTGAGAGTGTAAAATGAAATAAAAATAAAATAAACTAAAATAGTAAAATAGCTGATAAAACAGTACAGATAAATAAATCAGTATGTTTCTTCGCGGATGTTAAGACCTTCGGGATCAATTGTCCTGCCTTTTGAGATTAAAAAGGCTTCCCTGGCCTTACAGATTGAGTCCCTGTTTGAAAAGACTTTTTCGATGGGGATTAGTTGCATGTCATTAGCAGTGTGGTTAGGAGAGGAAAGGAAATGTTCTGCAACTGTAGTAGGTTTAGATTTAGTGTTAGGGTTATCTATGGTACGGCGGTGTTCATTGAAACGGTCTTTTAAATGTCGTTTAGTCTCTCCTATGTATTGTAAATTACTGCGGTTTCATTGAATCATGTAGATGAGGTTTTTAGTGTCACAGGTCAAGTTAGATTTAATGTGGCGCGTTTCATTAGTGGAAAAGAAGGTATATGTAGTACGTCCGTCAGAAATGTAGGGGCAAGTGGCGCAGTTTTTTCCACAACGGCAAGAACCGGAAGGGAGTTGGGGATGGAGATTAGTAGAATTAGAAGAAAGTCTGGCTGTAACAAGTAAGTCACGAAGGTTAGGAGAACGCCTGAAGGCAACAACAGGCAACTGTTGCTGAAAAACGTTTTTGCAGCGGTTAGAGGAGAGCAGCAAATGGTAATGTTTTTTGATGATGTTAGAAATGCGAGGAATTCTTGGATTAAAAGTCGTTATCAATGGTAAACGTTTAGGTTTGTTGCATTCTTCCATTCGCGCATAACCACAATTCCTTGCTTTTTGTGAAAAAAAAAAAGCGATTGCTGGCCCCATAAACATAATTAAGTAGTCCTTTTGCCGATTAGAGAGCTGCCTCGCTCGTTCGCTTCAGGCTCACTCGCTGCGGCATATCGCCAGTAAAACGTGTTTTTTTAGTATTTTTTAGTAACGCCAATATCGTTACTATCGTTTGAATTGTATGGTGTAAGTATTAAAAACATTCTTAATAAGTATCGTAAGTTTTTTGTATTGCTTGTAGTGTAAAGATAAAAAAAAAAACAATTAAAAAAACCGAGCGTATCGTTAGCAGATTCCTTAACTTTTTTCTTTCAAAAGTTGCACAATCACTAAATTAATGTCGATCTATTATTAACGTAATCAATGATTACTAATTGCAGTAAGCAAAATCTTTATTTATGTTTGGTAACATTTTACAATGATAAAATAGTTGAAAATATTCAAATATGCCTAAGATACTTTACAAAGTTTTGACACTTACAGAAAGCTATATAATATATAAAGCTGTAAAATAAAATAGCATCAAGTATGCACTTAATATTTTTCCGGGTATTTTTAAACATAACGTTTTATAGTAAATCTGTTTACTGACGATTATACACATAGAACGCTGCAGTTCCAACCCAATGCAACCTTAGAGAGCAGACAAGACTTCAAGAAGACCCTTTAAGGAAAGCTACTGAATCACCATAATTCTTTACAAACCTAATAACATCTACAAACAAATTAACTTTCTATTACAATTTACTAAATAGAGTTTTATCTTCCTCTTCAGAAGAAATGAATATTTATAAAGTGAATCGGACACTATATCAGCCTATCATTATGGTGGTATACAAAGATAACTTAGTTTCGGTTGCTACACTGACTGAGAGAAACTGTTTGGGTTGCTTAAACCACAGTTTCCAAAATTTGTAGCTCTATTATAAAACATGTGACTTGAAAATTTGCAAAGTGCTTGATTTATGTATTACTGCCCTGTGAAACGAACCTACACCTTTGATAATAATTCTTGATTTTATTACACTTTTAAGTACCTATTTCGAATCCCCCACAAAGTGCTTTTCCATGTGAAAACCGTTCATGCGTTTCAGTGAACACCAATGAACGTTTTCCAAACATCTCATTGTTGCCCTCGACGCTTCAATAAAAGTGCTGTATACAGCACCGTGGATCAACGGATTGTGCGCATCAAATAAAAATCCTAATCTCTAATATTTGGTTTACCTCAAACAATATTTCAGTTCACAGGACTGAATTAAAACTACGACATTTAAGATAGGGAGTACACTTTATAAAACATTAAAGCAAAAAACAGTTGTAAATTGTTACGAGCCTTCAACTTGTTGGGAATACCATTTTTGAGCCTCTGGACGTTTTCTGTGGTGATAGAGGCTCTGGTGTTCGAACCGTACTACTTATGCATAAAGACTACACACCTTGTGGATGTTCAACTCAGCTTAGGCCTTTTTCAGACACGTGCCCTTTTAATTTTGAATTCAAAACGAAATACCCTGCTTAGTTCATAATTGCTTTGAATAAGTGCTTTAGCCAAGTAATTTACTCCCTCATCTGTTATTTTCTCATTCCCACTGAGGTCTAGGGTGACCAACTTACAGTTACTATGCGTAAGTGCTTCAGCCAAGTGCTTTACTCCTTCATCTAATATTTTAAAATTCCAACTGAGGTCTAGGCTGTTTAACGTACAGATACTATGTGAAAGTGCTTCAGCCAAGTGCTTTACTCCGTCATCTGTTATTTCATAATTCCAACTGAGGTTTAGGCTGTTTAACGTACAGATACTATGCGTAAGTGCTTCAGCCAAGTGCTTTACTCCTTTATCTGTTATTTCGTCATTCCTACTGAGGTCTAGGCTGTTTAACTTACAGTTACCAAGCGCGAGTGCTTCAGTCAAGTGCTTTACTCCTTCATCTGTTATTTCGTCATTCCTACTGAGGTCTAGGCTGTTTAACTTACAGTACCTATGCCTAAGTGCTTCAGCCAAGTGCTTTACTCCTTCATCTGTTATTTCATCATTCCCACTGAGGTCTAAGCTGTTTAACTTACAGTTACTAAAAGTAAGTGCTTCAGCCAAGTGCTTTACTCCTTCATCTGTTATTTTATAATTCCAACTGAGGTCTAGGCTCTTTAACTTACAGTTATTATGCGTAAGTGCTTCAGCCAAGTGCTTTACTCCTTCATCTGTTATTTTCTCATTCCCACTGAGGTCTAGGCTGTTTAACTTACAGTTTCCATGCTTGAGTGCTTCAGCCAAGTGCTTTACTCCATCATCTGTTATTGACGTACCCCAACTGTGGTCTAGGCTGTTTAACTTACAGTTTCTATGCTTGAGTGCTTCAGCCAAGTGCTTTACTCCTTCATTTGTTATTTTCTCATTCCCACTTAAAGCTAGGCTGTTCAACTTACAGCTACTATGCGCGAGTGCTTCAGCCAAGAGCTTTACTCCTTCATTTGTTATTTCATAATTCCAACTGAGTTCTAGGCTGTTTAACTTACATTTACTATGTGTTAGTGCTTTAGCCAAGTGCTTTACTCCTTTATCTGTTATTTTGTCATTCCTACTACTGAGGTTTAGGCTGTTTAGCATACAGTTACTATGCGTGAGTGCTTTAGTCAAGTGCTTTACTCCTTCATCTGTTATTGACGTATTCCAACTGAGGTCTAGGCTGTTTAGCTTACAGTTATTATGCGTTAGTGCTTCAGCCAAGTGCTTAACTCCTTTATCTGTTATTGGCTTATTTTGAAGCCTTACGCTGTCTACTTTACAATCACTCTCAGTCAGTACTTTATACAATGTTACTAGATCTTGGTCCTCTTTAACTGGCCACCAGGCCAATGTTCCTATCTTGTCAACATCACTTCCTGCATCCTTATTAGACTTCCAGATTATGCTTGATGGCAATCTTTGATCATCAAGCAGCTCTTTCAAAACCAGCGCCACTACTTGCCACGTACCCTCCTTGACAAGAATGGAGACAAATTGTTTCAATTCGTCATCATCCATACCTTTTGTTAATTTCTTCGCGGAGGGAACCTCTTGGCCTGTAGGAAGAATGAAACAGCATATAAGCTATGACTTCAAAAGTTCCGTAAAAGATTGATAAGGAATGAATTGCACTTTCAGTTTAATCCTCCTGAAGATTATACACCAAATTTTTAATCTTCTTTTGAGTTCTTAAAAGAACTCAAAAAGAGCTCAAAAGAGGATTAAAAACACTGTCTCAGAATTTAAAACATTTTGGGGGTGACAAATCAAAGAAACCCAGTGGATACGAAATGGACGAGATAAAAAGTGTCATAAATCGAAAAAAAAACCTTCTCACCCTACCAAAATGGCCATAAAATAAGAAGCTTGGTGTGACAGTCAAACGTCACCTTGTAGTATTGACGATCCTACTAGTATGCTTGCGCATTACAGAATTTGGTACAAGAAACATGATAAAGAGCCTGCGACTCATAGTAGGTAACACAATCTTTAAAAGCTGCTGTCTGTGCTCATACTTCGATTGCAAAGGTAACTATACAAACAGCATAAATGTGCAACAAGTAGTAAAGTGATGGAGAAAAGGAATTGCCATTGAAATTGAACGTGTAGTTGATGTTTGTATTTACAAACATTAAATCCCCATTTAATCCTCACGAACATTTAGAAACTGTTTACGGCATAATCGGATGTCAAACGTTTCAGCTGACAAAGTATAAGGGTCTCCTTATATGACACTAGCTTAGTTTCTAATCTCACAACAGGTAACCACAATTGGTAGCTGATCTTCAATCAATCTTTCACTAGTGTTTACACAAAAAACCCTTCCAAGCCAGTTCCACCTCGTCTTGCTGCATAACTTTCAGAGCCACCTTAAATTTTCTTAAATTTAAGGTGGCTCTAAAACTGCTCCGCAAAAAGTTGTATCTTAATTAACATGCTGATCATTATGAGGGTCAGCAGGCTCATTTTTGAAACCGTTGTTGGAAACCATTGTGAGCCTCCTTAAATGTGTTCTTGACCATAGTAGATAGCCAAGATTATGCTGGCATGATTTGGAGCATAATAGGCCTGTTTTGCAAAAGTGAGCATTGTGCTGGTGTAATAATTATTGTCTCACAATTAAGGTATATTATTTTAAACAATTTTGCCCATTGCATCACTCAGGCCGCACAGGGGTAGTAGCAATAAATGGCTCATTAGAGCTTGTAAAAAACACCGTTTAAGCTACAGTTTGGTACACTACCTTCATCATCTGACCCAAAATCATCTTTATCTGTGCCAGTTTTCAGTTTTCCATAATCTGTTTCTGTTTGAAAATCCTCTGTTTCAGTTAAAATCTTTTCACCAGAGGAATGGGCTGGTATTTCTTCTTGTCCAACTTCACTTTCACATTGACCTTTGGAGATAAAGATGGACTAGTGAGTTGGCCTTCATGATGTAATCAATGTACAGTGTGTACACCTATTTAACATCCGATTCAGTATTTATAATTATTATACTACAGTGTACAGCTGTGGTTAGTAATGATGCTTGTTCTCACTGCTTCTAGTTTTCGAGAACTAAGTTTTTTTGGCGTTAAACCACCTCTGTACAACACTAAAAACACTGCTGTTACTTAATTTATTAACTAATCGGCATTGTATTTCATCAATATTTTTTTTACCATTCTCTGGTTATGGATATTTTCTGGAACCAAACAATAAAGTGGCTATTTTGGCCACAGTATGATTGGCCACATGGGAGTATTTATATGCTTGCCAACAAAACTAAAACACCAGTTTTATTTTTATTAGAACTGAGCTCACCACAGGCTCAATTTAAAGACATTGTTTGCAGAGCAATAAATGGCAAGGACATTCAAAGCTTAAGAAGCTAATTAGAGCCTGTGGAAAACACAGTTTAGCTACAAAGTAGTTGGAATACTTACTGAAAGACGATACAAAAATGCAGATATTTTCCCTTAAACTTGATCATTATCACATGGAAACATTTCAGAGGTCCCCACTCCCCTTCTTTAGCCTTAACCCATTCATAGATAAGGATTGTCTGTACAACTATATCATGTTTGGGAGTTCAACTTTGAGAAAGGGAAGGGAAAAGAAAAGATGACATTTGGTAACTGTGCCAACACTTTTGATTATAGTTGTTGCTTGGTACAATTTACACAATGTACATGTACCTTCAACATCTGGTACTGAATCAGCTGAATCATCTTCATCTCTTTCAGCTTTCAGTTTTTCATAAACTGTTTCTGTTGGTAAATCATCTTCATCATATGTTTCTGTTAAAATCTTTTCATCAGTGAAATGAACTCCTTTTTCTTCTTGTCCAACTAGACTTTCACATTGACCTTTGGAGGTAAAGATGGACCAGTAAGTTGGCCTTCATGATGTAAACAATGTACACATGTACACATTTATTTAAGGATGCTTATGGTGCCTACTTAAATAACAAAGTATTTTTGCCTGGCCAGTGACTATGCAAGAAAAGTAGATGTTAGCAAGGGCTATTAAAATCCAGAAAGAAAATTGGGGGTAGCCATGCAAATTTTTGAGATAATTGGGTTTGAAATCCTGAAAAAAGTGCTGATCTGGCATTTTCAAAAAACTTAAAGGAAATAAAATTTCTTTATAAATTCCCTTTGAATTTGGTGTTTCATAAACATCAAAATTAAATAATAACAATCTTAAAAATAACCAACAAATACCATCTTAAAAAAAGCATGATCCATGTTTTTATTGACAAAATGATTGCATTTGACCCATTTTTACGTATGCAAAACGGGAGTTACGAAATGAGTGGCGAGTTGAAGCCATCCTTCCTTCATTCCTTCAGTCGATCAGATGTAAACAAAAGGCCGTTGACAGATGGTTGGCAGACCTACATGTAACGCTACTCTCACTTTGACGTTGCAGTTTATTAAGACCGATGACAGACCATTATCCAAATTTTTATCATTGTAATTTTTTATCATTGCAATGTTTGTCATTGTAATTTTTATAATTTTGTAATTTCTATTGTAATTTATTGTCACTGAAAAGCCCCATAAGGGGAGTGTCAAATTCATTAAATTGTATTGTACTTTAGGCGCTGATGGTTTTGTTTTGATGGGTATGTGATGATAATTTGAAAATCGATTGTGAAAATAATTTCATTTTTATTTTACCTTAAATTAGGTGTATGTTGTTTCTGCCCTATAGAAAAATCAACAGAATTTTCTTATTGCATGTGATGGTGAAAGCGAAATTGAAAGCGAAGTTTTTGTAATCGCCAGCTGACAGAAGATTATCAGTGTCACGCGACAAAGGTCAACGCAGCCGATTTCAAAATAAATTTTATGCGATGCTTAATCTTCACAGCAATCAAAGAATGCAAGATCAAACTTATCATGCTCATGGCACTATCAAAACACATTCCGGAAATTGAACGTCAATCGTATACGCTGTACAGGGAAAAGAGTGTACACACGCTAGCATGAAAACACGCAAACTTGAATTTGTCTGCTTGGAGCTTGCTTCTTTTACAACCAATGCAAAACAAAATGAAAAACAACATAAATCCGTATAGATCTTTACAAGTGATGCACATTCGACTTCGACGATTTAATTCGTCACTTCTTAAATAGAAGCGACAAGAAGGAACAATTACATCGTGTGCTTCACTGCGACAACCTAAATCAACGCATTTCAAATACCTTTTATAGGCCTCGGAGTTAAGAAGTACCCTTGCTGAGTTTTATAACCCACAACAGATAAATGTTCATCGCATGCGAGCAAAATCATCAGCACAGGTCGCAGCGGAGAACACTCGAGTTTCAACGAGATAAAATCTGGAGCAAGATTTATTCCTAGCAGAAGACTACCTATCCCAAAAGCCAGAGGACCCTACCACAAGTAAAGAAGGAACAACAAAACTCGCAGTATAAGCAACCAAAATAGCGGTCGCAGAAGACAGGCAAAGTCATATTTTAAAAGCATATTAAAATGAAAGATGATGCGCGGATCGTTAAAAGTGATCATATGTTTTCAAACACGAATAGAAAATACATAGAAGAAAACAACTTGCCCCAAAAGTTATCCAGATATACACGCAATCGAATTCCACCAAAAAGTCGTTCCATGTGCCATTGAGTTCACCACAAAATCAGACTTGAAAGCGAAGTTTGTGTAATCGCTAGCTGACAGAAGATTATCAGTGTCACGCGACAAAGGTCAACGCAGCCGATTTCAAAATAAATTTTATGCAACGTTAATCTTCACAGCAATCAAAGAATGCAAGATCAAACTTATCATGCTCATGGCATTATCAAAACACATTCCGGAAATTGAACGTCAATCGTATACGCTGTACAGGGAAAAGAGTGTACACACGCTAGCACGAAAACACGCAAACTTGAATTTGTCTGCTTGGAGCTTGCTTCTTTTACAACCAATGCAAAACAAAATGAAAAACAACGTAAATCCGTATAGATCTTTCCAAGTGATGCACGTTCGACTTCAATGATTTAATTCGTCACTTGTTAAATAAAAGCGACAAGAACTCGCACGAACACATTAAACGATGACATCATCGCTTAAAAAAAACAGTCGTGGCCTCATAGGGCCCTTTGATTACGACTATTTTGCATCATGCAAAATAGGAGTTTAGAGGGGGCTTTTGTCCATTCCTGTTAAACTATTAATTTATGCATTAAATTTGGATTGAACGCGTCTTCCCGTGCCTCCCCTGCTACGTATCGTTTTGCTCTAAAGCCACACTATTGTGTTCCCTGGATATATTTGGGGGACAGTACAGAGGCATATATTTGCTCTAGATTTGATCAATATTCCAGATAAGTATAACACCCAGTGAATGATTATAATTGTTATATTGCCTGTTCTCGTTTCCAAACTATGGCCAAGTTTGCACCACTAAAACATTTTTTCTGTTTCTTTTCCTTTTTTTTATTTCTTTTTTTATAGTAAAAGAAAAGCTGCTCTTAATTGATTCTACTAATCAGTAGACTAACAAAACCCTAAAATTTTGTTATAAAATTATTATGAGAAAAACATATTTATTTAATTTAACCTCTAATCGCTGCTCCTTTCTGAAAGTACATTTTGTATGCTGTATATTCCTCTTCTAAGATTGTTGTTTTTAGCTCCAACTCTGCAAGGCTCAATTCTGTCAAGATCTCATTTGTCACAAAACATCTTTGAACCACTTCACCAAGATAACCAGATAAGTAATCTTCCCACAGCACCTCCAGGATCTGGAGTGAATCACACTTCACTGTTATCACCAAACTTCCTACTTTAACACCGGTAATAGTGATCCGCATTTTTTCCATGTATGCCAAAAAGTTAAAAAATTCATCCACAGTGCTTGGTTGTACAGCCTGCAAATACTTGTCAGCAATAGAGCTTAAAACTTTCTCTGTTGAAATGTGATTGGATGCTTGAACAACTTCAGCCCCAGTAGACAAAGGCTGGGTATCTCCTGATGACACAGGCACTGCAGACCTCTCCTGATGCCTAAGTTCTGGAGATCCTCCTGATTCTGTTGCTGAAGCAGGAGTTCTATTCTGTGTGTTATGTTCTGCATGTTTCACAGTTTCCACATCAATATTAATGTTCAAAGCTGTTGATTTAAAACAATTTTCAAAGGCTTATATATTTAGTTCAAAACGTTTTATAAGTTATGCCACAATTACATGCAATCAATGTTTACCACAAAGCAACCTTCATTTTTACTGAATACAAAAACAAAAATTGCAAGCAGTGAGCACAGTCTGGGAAGGAAGATCTCACAGGGATTCATGGTGTGTAGACATTCTTTTGATGCCACCATACATGAACAAGATTCTTGTATATGATAGCTGATTGGTTAAGTTGATGATCATTGAAAACTGGTACATATCACTGTTGACACCACAATGCCATGAATTACATAATTATATATTTGCACAATTTTTCAAATGCTAGTTGAATTTAGAGAGAAAGATGACATTATCTAGCATGTAGTCTTCAACTTGGAATTTGAGGCGGCTTTAAGGAGTTCCTTATTATTATTGGGTTATTCAAAATTCCCCTCCCCTGATGGATTGCAAGATTCCTGCCCCTATTTTCAGGATCTCTATAGCCCTTCCTGCTCCCAACCAAGGCAAACGACCCCGCTCCCAACAAGATTCCTAATTAATTTTTCCAGTGCAAAATTCATCTGCACAAAAATCGTAGCTGGTGGGATTTTGGGTGCAGGTGTTAATGCTCTGATGTAAATACATTTCACACATACATAAACAAACATCATCTTGAGGTTTTTCTCACAGCAAAAACATCACAGACCAAAAAATGTGATAGCTGTTTCTTTGTTATTTAATTTTAAACTCGAAAATCATTTGGTGTCTGTTTGTTGTGGTTTTAATTTATCTTTGGTTTAAAATTTTTCAAACCAATTTCAATGATTTATAGTTTCACTGTCTTATATTCATTATCATAATGTGAAACAAAGGGCAACAAAAACCAAACTAGTTTGAAAAATTTTGAACCAAAGATAAATTTAAACCACAACATAATATAGTGATGTGAAATCTCATCATGAATTTAAATTTGAAAGAGTAAGTGAAAGCAATATATATTTATTACCTGTAATGTCAGTTGTCTCTTCACAAACTTCAACCTCAGCTGAAGCAGCTTCATCAGCAGCAGGTTGCTGTTCAGGAAGTGGATATTCATTGTCATCAGGAGCCGGTTGCCAGCCAGCAGATGTTTCTACAAAAAGATGAAATTGCACTTTCATGCCACAGTTGTGATAAGCTTGAACACTGATCAGGTTGCACATAATCTAGTGGTGCAGTTTGTGGCCACAGTAAAATTTAAGTACCGGTAACTAATTAATCATAATAATAAATATTATGATTGCCAAAAATTATTAATTTTAGTAACAGAAAACAGCACACATCTTTTAATATGGCCTGCAGATGCAAAGACAAGAGAAAGTTCAGGAAAATTCAAATGTTTATGCAAACCCAGGCAATCTGATGAATTTTCAAGAGTACATGTAAGTAAAAAAAACAAACTGTTACTATCATTACCTGCAATGGTGGTTGTCTCTCCAGAAGCTTCATCTGAAGCCGCAGAAAGTTGCTGCTCAGGAGGGGGGCATTCACTGTTGTCAGTAGCAGATTGTTGGCCAGCAAATGTTTCTACAAAAAGATGGAATTGTACTTGAAACCTCGAGCTCAACTAGCATAATTATTATATAACTCAGCTACTATTTACACCTGTTTCTGTTAAATAAAGACAAAGAGATCAATTGTCCCAACTGTTTAAAATAATACAGGGTACAATCTGAGCCAGTGACTCCACAATCTTGCATAAGAATACACAGTATCACTCTCATATTAACTAAATACTTTTAGTTTTAGAAACTGGTAGGGAGATTAACAAATAAAAACATCTTTGCCCCCAACAAAGCTTTAACAGATTCCTATTGCTCAGAAGGATATCAGATTGATAGTTGAGGGTCGTACAGGGGGGGTCTCTGGCACGATTCACGGATGAAAAAAATAACGAATCACGGATCACGGATATTGAAATTTCATTTTCCCGAAATATTATCACGAAAATAAGTACTCTTTTATCCTGTTTTTACGCTACAAATAGTGTTTGAAGAAATCAAAATTGATTAAGAAATTACGAAAATAAGAAAGAAACATACTCTTTTATCCTGTTCTTACTCTACAAAGAGTGTTTGACGTTACGATAATTATACGGAGGTCACATTTGAGGTCTCGCATCTCAAAATCACGCAAAATAAAGTCAATAAAGTGGTGAAATCACGAATATCGGTTATTAATTCAAGCTCTTCATGTTTCACGCAAAACCGTCTGGTCACGGGTCACGAAGAATAAATTTATTAAATTCACGTTTCACGGAAAATAAAATCAGCTAATCACGTGTCACAAGAATATCCCTGTACGACCCTCGTAGTTCAAACTGGTTTTTTGCAGCTTCAAACACTAATTTCTGCTGATCTGCTGTGATCGCCACTATGACTATTTTGTATCTAGTATTCATTGAAAGCGTAAATATGGATTCACAAGATCCACTCAACCAATCATGGTGCACAAAAGAATGGCCATATGCAAAAGCCAATTAGAGGTTATTATAGAAAACCCTGGTAACATGTGGGGGTGGAACAACCTTTTGGTTGCTGGTTTGCAGACAGACTATACCAGTGTCACAGTGATATATGTATCCCCGTAATATGTGAATCCCCTTCAATATGGCAGACAGTGATATGTGTATCCCTACCCCCACCACTCTTATATCTTGAAACTCTTATTCTACATTTGCATTACAGTATTTTCAGTATAAGAGGGCAATTTCTGCTTACGTAATACAGATTTGAAATTTTTACTTGCTTTCCTAGTTCCTGTCCCCTGGCGCCAAGTTGGCGCATAGATTTGAAATTTTTACTTGCTTTGCATGTCATAATCACGCTTAAGACAATTTCACAAGGCAGCGGATTTGCTAAACAAAAATTTCACTTGCCCTGCAGGTTATTCATAAACTTTGCTTGTTAATGCTGGCAAAGCAAAAAGAGAAAAAACTCTCGCCATTTTTATAAATTAGCTGTAAGCATCTTGCAGTAAAGATGTATAACCTTAGATCTTTCCATTTGCCAATATCTCGCCCGCAGACTAGTCTTGGCATCATACAAATTATTTACCTCACGATTGATATTTTATAAATTAAAATAATACTGTGAATTTCCTAGGCTGGATTACCAGCTGCTGTTCGGGAGACAAAACAGGTCGTAACAGACTGATATCACACACCACTTGGCTGACCGGCTCAAGTCAAATTTCTATCCATAAACCATTGGTATTATTTCAATCATTTCAACTGCTCTTGATTGAGCGTATAAACGATAGGAGACTTGGTGCCACTCATTCTAAAAATATTTTCTGTTGTTGCAATCATGATTAATTTAACCGACAACAGAAAAATATTGCTCAACATCCTCATGAAGTTTAATCTTGATTATCTTCATATGCAATCACCCACGAGTAAATTAATTATTCAGCCTTCAGTGTTTTGTGTATCCCTACCGGGGATACACATACAGTGGAACCCCGTTAATACGGACACCAAGGGGACAGGCCAAATTGTCCGTATTAACGGGGTGTCCGTATTAAGCGGGGTCTCAGAAAAAAGTCACAGATACACGTTTTCTCGACGCAAAGACGAAGGAAAACATTTTTACGGCAACATAACGTTGTTTAATTGTACTGTAATTGTAACAAATGCAAACTGTGAACTCCCTGACTAAAATTAATAGTTTTTACGAAAACCGTACGATCTAGTCATACACTCGAACTAAACTTTAATAAACTCAACAGTGGAACTCATTTCAACAGCAACAGAACGTTTTCTTTAAAATTTCCTTTGTAATTGAAACTCGCAACCGTTCCTAAACTCTACCAACCCATTTGAAAAAGTCGGTAACTTTACTTTGCACGGAAGCTTTTAGCTTGTGACACAAGCGATAGCTGCAGGAAAAGGCAAAGAAAGTGAAGGGGTCAAACACCGGAAGTCACGATATTAAGCTTCTCTTTGTAATAAAATGGTTTTAACTCTTCGAATCGCAAATTCTGTCATTATTTGACCAGGGTCCAATGTCTTCAAGTTAGCAAATAACCGCGACAATGAAAATTCACAGTGCGCAGATAAATAGTGTCCGTAAAGCGGGGTTGACAATGTATAAGAGTTCGTCACTCGGGACACGGAAAAGTGTCCGTTGTCCGTATTAACGGGTGTCCGTATTAAGCGGGTTAATTTAAGAGAAAATGTATGAGGTTTTCGCCGGGACCAACAAAACTGTCCGTAATACCGGGGTGTCCGTATTAAGCGGGTGTCCGTAGAGCGGGGTTCCACTGTATCACTAGTGATATGTGTGTGGGGATACACATATCACTGTGGCACGGGGTTTAGTTCGTCTGCAACACAGGCTAGGTACTTACCTAGAAGTAGAGGGAAAAACACAGGAGATATGTTTTTGCGTTTGTCATCTGTAAAGGTTAAAGCACCAGCAACCATAAATTCGTTGTTACTACGCTTTATGATGGCGGCGCCATAGGGCTTACGATCCCCTTTATGCGTAACTTCAGCATACGTGTTGTAAGGAGTTTCATGAACCTCATGAAGTTCGTACTGCCCTGGGACGTCTGATTCTTTTACCTTCAGCCATTTCACAGCAAATAATTCCGGCCCAACATCGTCCACATAATGACAACGAAAGTTCTCACCAGGTTTAAATCCTTCGCTGGCAACTTTAAATGGTCGATAAGTAAAAATACTTTCATTTTTGCCGCATTTCTTGGAAGGCTTGATGGGAATTACAACCAAGCCGGAAGTTCGAAGCATCTCTGCTGACTTGTCAGCGACGTCCTCTAATTTGATCGTTTTCAACTTTGTTGGCCCTAGCTTCCTAAAGTCCAAGTAATACCTTTCTTTGTTAAAGTCATCTTTTGGAAAGACTTTATCGCTTGATATGAGACAGTAAGGGCAACTAAAGGGACCACTCTGCAGATCCTTAACCACGAATCCAGAACCAAGAGTATCTCCATCGCTCCTTCTGATCCGACACACTCCTAACTCATCTTGTTTTTCCCTCCTTTTCTGCTCTTTCTCTTCTGCCTTGGTTGTTTTTCCTTTAAATACGCTCTCCATGGTCTATTTCTGAGACCATTTTGAGCGGCATACCTCACGTTCTGCACCGCTCACGCCGCTACGGTCGCCGCTACGACGTACGCGTACGCTACGCCCATGTCACTTCGGACGGTATGTATTTCATGTAAAACTACGTATTCGTCCCAAGAGGCCGCAAGCACTCAAAGTCGTCCCCAGAGCGGTCAATTTGTCGTGTATGACCCCTAACCTGTCCTGACTATTTAGCAGACTTTCCGGACTCGGATCGATGTGAAATCTCCTTCTTGGTGTAGAAGACACAGGACACATCACAATAGAACACTGCCTCGCAAACCTATTGTTTTTATTGTATTCCTTGTTCTTTTATCCTTTTGTTCGCTATTGTTAAAGGTGAACTGTGTCTTCTACACCAATTAAGAGCCAAATTTACACTAGATATTGAAATTGGATTGAAGTTTGATATAGTATAAGTTTTAGTAAAATCGATATTTCCATGGCAACGATAAACAAAAAACACGTGGGTGCTTTCCATTTCCCCAGTCCGACTAGTCGAACAAACCGAGATGAACTGCTGTAAAATGGAACGACATGTTCCGATTAAACCGGGCCAACCAATCGGAATGGTCCTTTCCTTTTTGCATTCCGTTCCTCAGTGCAACGCGTCTGTGAAATGGAACGGTAAATTCCGCTCCGATCGGTGCAACCGGTCAAAGTGGTCCAACTCCAGAGATGGAGAATATTCCGGTCGAAACGAACCGAAACAGACCTTTCCATTTAAATTCTGACCGAAATTTTGGGGTAAATGTAAAGCAACCACGAAATCTGTTAAACTTCAATTTATACCAGCCGGCGGAGCCGAGGAGGGACTTCCGACTTCCGACTTCAGATTTCGGACTCAGTTCCAACTTCCGACTTCAGACTTCCGACTTCTGACTTTTTTTTAACGACCCATGTCATGAGGCAAATGCCGTAAGGTAATTGAGAATCGAGAGAACCTCATCAGTACTTATGAGCGCTTTCTTCCTCCCAATACTGCTAAGTTTCTTTGTAGCTGCGACCACTCTAGTATAAATCCTGCTAAACTTTACGTGGTTCCAGAAGTACATAACTAGAAGTCTACATCTCTGGTAATAGGCTTTGAGATATATCTTTCGCGTGTACTTCGCGCTCCTCGCGTGTAGGCTATTTTTAGAACAGCTTTGCCGCGAACAAGTAGCCAATCACATTGAAGTATTTTTTAATTCGCGCCTTTGATTGGTTGAACAAATTTTTGAAGAAAAGCAGACCTGCAGAGGACGAGTGAACTCGAGCGAACGGCATTACGAAATTTCTGTTTGTTGGTCATCGTAATTTCCGTTTTGTGAGGATTAAATCGTCCGGACAAGAATCATCAGGCCATCTTTCATCGATGACGATAGCATCGAAGTTGTAAAAATTCGGAGCATCCAAACAAGCGAGAGGACCTCAGTGTTTTGGAGTCAGAATACGAAATGGCAGCGGGCAAGATAGACTAATTCCGAGTCAAATTCAAAATGCGAAGACACTAAAGATTAATGGTACTCTCAAGATGAAGACAGGCATTAAGAGAGCAAGTGCATTTTGGCACAGGTTCGTTGCTCTTTTGAAAAACAAAACCGTGGTCCCTGAAGCGCTCAACATCGAGCGCGGAATGAACAGAATGAAGTTTGATTCGTTTGAGAACAACATTCAGAGAAAACGACAAGTTTGGCGAGTTTCGCATGTTTTTGGAATTATAACGACGGCATGAAAACAAAAGACTGACTAAGGTAATGTACTTGTTTTAATATGAATAGAAATACGAGTTTAATTCATGGAACAATGATGATTTCATTCACATCCGTCAAAAGTTTAATTCAAGTTGTGCTTCTCGGGCACTTCGCAGTGTGCAGCTATGGTGTTGTGTATGTTGTTCAGTATTTTAACACGAGGATATGCTGTACAAAATAAAGACACACTTAACTACTAAAAGTTTGGGGAACTTCTGTTCATAAATTCTCTCGTAAATTATAAAAAGTCGACCTGTTTGTTTTGTGAGTTTGTCTACGGAAACCCGGCGACGGGTTGCTTTTTCACTCGCCTTCAAATGCCACTGAACAGACGTTTGAAATCACTATCTACGATACTACTTCTGTCGAAATGTGAGAATTAAAGAGAATGGCCTGTCAAGTGTTTTGATGTGATTTGATTTATTTCACCTGCCACTTTCCAAAATATTCGGCCGTAACTTAGAACTCCAATCGTGTCGAAATAGTGGGTTACGTCATTTTCTCGCGAGACATCAGTTTCTAAAAATAGCCTACACGCGAAAGACATAGCACGCGCCCCAATACCAGATGTAGACTTCTAGTTATGGACTTCTGGTGGTTCCTAAAATTCACAAAACACCTATGGCTAGCAGGCCCATCGCCGCCTCACATTCCTACATAACTAGGCCTATCATTATTTATGTATTATTTATTATTTATAGTAATAGTTAGTTAGTCAATAGAAAGTGGCTTCCATATGATCATTTACCTAGTCTCCTACGCAGACGTTCTTCTGGCTCGTCACGCAATCTTTCCTCCCCAACGAATGACACTAATGACGTTCGTTGGGGAGAAAAGATTGCGTGACTAGCCCGAACGTCTGCGTGGGAGGTTATCGTTTACACCGCGATCACTTAGAAAAGCTTAAGCGATTGTGGCGTATAACTGCAACAGTGGCACTTGTTTGCGTCTTTTAACTCTTTTCTGACGAGACCATTGATAGAGTTCGAATATATGCATCTCGATATTAATGATTGAAAGTATTCTATTTATTCATTGGAAGTGAAAAACGAAAACGAAAATTTGGGCCATCAGGTCTCAGTTCCGCTCTGTTAGGAGCACTGCAAAAAATCCCCGCAATATTTAACAAATCGTTACTGTCCCCGTCCCACCGGAAAAAAAGTCGCGTCACAAAAGCGTAATTCCACGGCCATTTCCCCGTTACTCCCCCGCTATGTCCCGGGTTCGGGGGCCGAGGTTTTAATTGACTGGTGCATAAGATGTTGGACCGACGCAAAACCAGTAACTTGAGTTATATGAGACAGTGTAAACAATTTGCTAAGAAACTACGGCAAACGTTTGTCGGTAAACGACTATTTTCATCACAGCGTAAGTTTTGTCGCATTTGTGAGCAATTATCTTGAACTCTTTCCCATCCTTCACTGAAGGCAGCACTTTAGCTGCTCTTAAAGCAACTTAACTATTGAGCTCAAACTAAATTGTACACCATTAACATGATTAAATATACTGTTCCTGTGTACGATAGATACGTATGTTTGTTCAGCGTATACTGGTACGCTTAAAAGCGAAACAAAGAACTGTTTTAGGTCAACTGGTTGCAGTCTTTGTTTTAGCCTGCTCACAGGCTTTCCTTGCTTTAGATTCCTTGTCAGCGCGAGTGACGAAACCAGCGCAGTAAAAGAGCTATTGTCAAGGCAAGCGCATGCGCAAAGTTACTAAAAGACGTTTCTTTTATGTAGCAGGAGTACGCTGATTGCACCGTTGATACTTCTTACATAACATGAAAAAGAGTTTACACGATTTGCAAATCCAATATGATATTGATAGCTAGAACCCAATCTCCCAGACGATGATATTGCACGTTTAACACTGGGCTGGGTGCAAGGTCACCTTCTCTCCAAAGGATCCAGTTTAGGTGAAGGTCTCCGAGGACCCAAAGGTCTTGAAGGCGAGGCCGGTTTTGGTCCATTATGCTGTAAACAAACAATTAAGTTATGCATTAAAACACTTTTTCTATAAAACAGGTACTTTTCGAACGAATCCGAGGAAAGGGTGGTAACAGGTTTAAAGGGAAGTAATGTTTTAAGGAAAACGACCAATTTTTTTAAGTTTATGAAACATGTTTCGACAGAGCTTCTGTCATCTTCAGTTGAAACTACCTCGCGAGGTAGTTTCAATCATGATCAGAATAATCATGTTGCAATCATGATTCGCACAATGCACTGCCTGATGTGAACACTTTTCATAGTGAAAAATGTTTCATTCGTGATCAGAGTAATTATGTTTCGGACTAGTGTGAACACAGCTTAACTAAGTAACTTTTATTTCGTTAATCTTCTTGTTAAAATGTTTCCCAAATTCGACTACCATTTTTTAAGACTACCAGATTATTCTTAATTTACAGATTCCTGAATTGCCACCGTCCTTGATGAAGTATTTAACTTGATTGGAAAATGATTTGAACTCAGAAGAGTTTCACAAGACAAAACGTACCGGGGAAAACCGTACTAAACAAAGCATTTAACAATTAAGCTAACTCTTGTGTGTAGTCGACAAACCGTTCTTGTTGTAAATAAAATTGACAAGGTCGACTTTTACTTACACTCGCTGCATGTTGACCAGGGGATCTGCAATTAAAACAAAATTTAACAATGAGCTGGTGGCCACTCATACAGAGCGGGTAATCAAATTGCTTCAGTGTTGTCGAAAATGCCCTTGTTGTATCGTATAAAAAGTATATTGTATTGAATTTTTCCAACAAAAATTAAAAAAATTAATATGCTATGGATGATACAACAAGTTTTCTAGGCCGTTAGCAGGCTTTTATCTTTGTTCGCGTCACTTCTAGAGACTCTCTTTACAGGAATCAAATGCATGAGCATTGACTATGAACGAATATTCAACGATGACATAGCTGTTGGCAGATTCACAGATGGTACGTTTCTAACATGTGAAAACATCACAAGAAATATTTCGGAATCGCATGCAACACGCATTGACTGTGGGTATCTTGGTTTCTTCTGTTTGGCTTCAGACGTTCTTAGCAGCTCCTACAATGAGGTTATAAACATGAAAAAATTTCTATGCAGAAACCAGCTTCTTTATTTATAAATAAATTAATTAATAAATTAATAGAACGCGATTCACTTGAATGTCGAAAATAATCCACTTTTGCTTTGGTTTTGCATTACTACGCTTAGTGATTGGTTTAAAAAACTCGCGCCATTTTCTCGACCAATCAGAAGTAAAACGCAAAAACCAATCATGACTCACTCGTACAGGTTTTCCCGCGCTTTGCGTCGGCTTCATGTATTTGCTTCGAGTTTTCATTGGTTCACTGGATTGTCTATGTCCTTTGTGACTGGCCAGAATGATCACTTTTGTTTTGATTTTACGACACTCAATCTAAAATTGCTCTAAATAGATTACCAACATTTAACAAGGCTCGTCATCATTCTGCGTTTGTGTTTGTCTTAAAATAGTGCCTCTTCACTAAGGATCCTGTATGTCTCACTAGTTCTATAAATTAACACAAGCAAGAAACGAGTTATCTTATAAAGATGAATGAACGCAGCAAAATAACCTGCCAAGCAACAAATCTGGTCAATGATCTTACCAATATTCAACTGCTATTGATCATAAACAGGAAAGCTTGTTATAACTGTTATAGTTTTACTAAATCTCTAAGCATACTTGGTGTTTGTTTGCGTGTCTGTGTGTTGTTGTATGAGTTTATGTCTCTAGTACCTGACCCTAATATAAATTTTATGCAATCATTAAGGATGGCTGCCCAGACTTTAATTAGCCCATTGTGGTTATTTCGGGCAGCCATACGCTCATTGTTATTTTATCACTACTAATTTTTGTAAACTTATTTTTAGAGAACTACCTGGAATAGTTACAAAACTGCCTGCGCGTTGCTTCCTCACAAGCGCTCAATGTGGTATGGGAGCATGATAGCCTGGGTAATTGGCCGTTTTGTTAAGGTTAACGCGCGCGAGTAAAACGCCTCGCTGCTTGGCCTCTTAATCGCCCGCGTTAACCCCAACAAAAACATTGCAATCAGGGGTTTTTTATCTGGCGATGCAGGCTAGAAAAGGGACGCCATCGCAGGGACAGCGGAGCGTACTTTGTAATGGGGGGACTTGAAATCGAGCGCCGAATGCTCGAGCTTGTAGGGGGTGTGGGGGCATCTTCCCCAAACAAATTTTGAAATCTGGAGGCTCAGAAACGGTATTTTCAACATTCTCCATGAAATATTTCTTAAAAAAACAACCTGGATAAGTGTAAATTACCGGCTCATTTTGTGCTTACAGTAATATTTTGGAAGTTTTGTGTGCTTGATACATATTTTCAGCCTTAGTACACTGACCTGGGTTTTTACACAAGTTCCCTGTGTGTGGGAAGTGAACGCGTAAGGAAGTACATATACGTGAACATGAAAAGTTTCTGATAGGTTTTGAACAAGGTTGTAGCTTTGTAAATTCTCGTCACTAAATGAAGCAAGTGCGATTCAAGTACGTTTTCTTTTTTTATTATTTGTTCATAGGAGGGGGGTGAATAGGGGTGTGCAAATCCGCTGATCCGTTATAATTTAATGACCGAATCCGTCAATCCGTTGTAATTTAATGACCAAATCCGTCGATCCGTTAAAAAAGGTCTAACTTTTGAATCTAAATTTTATTTGTTGCTAGGATTTGTAAAAAAACGCATCTGGAGTTGTTTTGTGGTAGCTAAGAAGCAGTTAGGCTCGATTATACCAGCCGCTGTTCGGGGAATGAGGAAAGACCGAACACGAGAGGACGGCGGAAATCGAGCCTAAGAAGCAGTCAGCATTTTACCATAAATTATAAACAATAAACTAAAAGAACTACGTCTACATTAGAAATCTGTTGTTGATCCTGACTCCACTTGAATCCACTTGGCAGTGGAATTTATTTTTTCGGATAAAGTCATCGACTTTCGCTCCTTCGTTATAAAAGAATGCAGCGCATTCAATTGTTCTCAACTCCACTCACGGGGTCCATAATCGATAATAACCATTGAAGATTGAACACGAACGGATAACTCACAGGCTTCCCAAGCTCAAAAGTCGTCTTTTTGATGTGATTTTGAGAGCCCTTCGAGCGGCCGACTCTACATACGTGGTGTATGCGACAGCTTGTGTATATAGAGAAATGTATGGGAAAATCACGGAGTCTCTAAAATCGGGTAAATAACTATCTATTTTAAAATAAAGTTTACCTACCTCAAATGTGTCGCTTACTTGTGTCTTGTGCCGAATTTGAAGCCATTCCGACGTCATTTAGCGAAGTTATTCGAAGTCGTTGTCTCCCCTTCTAAAAAGAAGGAAAGACTGTTGGTTTATTGCGATTCGGGACTTTTCCTTTTGAGGAGAGAGCGATTTGTAGAGTGAGCTCTGGCCAGCGATCGATGGAGTGGTCTGCCTTTCCTTCTTTTTAGAAGGGGAGACAACGACTTCGAATAACTTCGCTAAATGACGTCACACATCAAAAAGACGACTTTTGAGCTTGGGAAGCCTGTGGATAACTGAGTGAATCCGGCGTACCATCTACAGCGTGGTCGGCATGTACGACAAGGTCACTGAAAGACGTTTCTTCTTGTCATTATCTGCACAAGGCTTATAAATGCACTTCGAACAACACGTCAAAGAACAACGTTACAAAGTTACAAATAAACCTCGGTGCGGAAAAACTCGACGAGGACGGCGCCAAAGATGTCAAAGATCAATAGCTTTCCAAACACAGCTAGTACTGTAACTGATAAGTATTCGTAAGACCTTGTAACGTGATCGCGAGGAGAAACATAACACCGGGCGTCCCGCCGGCAACACGCCACATCACCCTGGCTGTGGTGCGTTACAATTTCCGTACTGCGTGACCAAAAAACATAAAGTTAAACAAGGCAAAGCATTTTCGAGGATCGTTGAGATCCGCGATCCGAACTTTATTGCAAGCGAAATCCAAAATCCGAGCCCGAAAATTTGATGAAACCGTGATCCGCTTCAATTGAAGGATCCGCAAATCCGTTAAAAAATATGCTCTGAATCCGAAATCCGGGCCAGAATATTGTCAAAATCCGTCGATCCGTTTTCCTATTCACCCCCCTCTCATAGGATCCTTATAGTAAAACAAAAATATAATGTCATCGTCGTACTAAAAAAGTGGGGTAGGGGAGGGGGGGGGGGGGGGGGGGGCTCTGCATCGTCAATGGATTTAAAACACCGTCAACTCACCAAGTTTGCTCACAAACTGGGGGATGACGATTATGACAAAGTGCGAAAGCTTATTTAATTCCAAAGTGCGACAAGTGTTACATCTAAAGCAAATTGTGACAGCTATTTTATTAAAAAGTGTTTCTGCACGGTGCGATAGGAATTACAAAGTGTTATTGTTATAAAGCGTGTCAGAACACGTCTGATTGTTTTGAAATTCACGATCGTTTTCACTTGATGACATAGAAATTCGAAAGATGAAAAGATTTTTCACTGCATCAGTGTCACTGCACTCGAACTCCTTGTGTAATCACCTCTGATAAGACAGAGCGAACATGACCAGGAATCATGTAAACGGATGCTAAGTTGGAACTAACTGCAAGCACACTGGAGTGCTTGGGTTCCAGTCTACTCACGGATTTCTGATTTTGGAGTATCCATTCTAGTCACGACGTTCGAACAGCGAGGCTCCGGTGTTACACCTTGTTCCAAATCCCCAATCTGATATGGACGCCCCCCCCCCCCCCCCCCCTCCCCCATCCTGACCCCTTTCCAAACTTTTTATTTTAAGCTTCATCGAATATTTAAGTCTTGTTATTTACCGTTTACTCTGCTTCACCTTACGATATAGCATGTCATACCTTTTTATTTTTTTTCTTTTCTTTTACTGAAAAAAAAAACGACGATCTAATCCCGCGAACCTCAGAAAAGGGATTTCAAATATTTCTTCTTTTGGAAATATAACGATGATCATAGCCCAAATATACTATTTTAAACTATCTCAAAAACACTTTTTGGAGATTTTTGGCTGCAAAAGGTTTTAGCCTCTTATCATTCTTCGATTATATGAAGAATTTGTGAGAAACAGATTCGTGAAACATAATCGCGACGATTGTTTACACAGAGGCGCTGGCATAGATTAGCCGTCAGATAAAAGAAAACTTCTCTGCCAGAAAGATTTCGCTACCATTCGAACCGATAAGAGGCTAGATTTCAACTTCTTGCATATTTTCGTTAGTTTTTGCAGGTACACACCAAAAACATCAGGTTTTAACTTCTTTCAACCGCTTGCTTGTTCTTGCAGCGCCTCTAATGCATCCGATATGCGTGCATTAAAATGGATTCCGACTGTTCTTCGAAGGACATGTATGCACTGAATGTAACGTCAGAAACGTGCCACTGGAAATATTTTCAATGTTTGGAACGCAAAAACCGGTTTTGAAAATAGGTCCCGAGTTGAGACTCCCAATCGGACATGACGTAAAAAGCGTTGAACGTTACTTAGATACAAGGCTCATAAATATGCATGAACCCCACTTGAGTGGGGTTCGCTGAACTACACACTTTGTCCGTGTTGAAGTCGTCATGTAACACTCCCAATACTTTCTAAGCTTTCCATTACTTTCTATATTAATAAAAATACTCGTTTGTATTTGCTTCGTTTGTAACAGTTGCCCGTAACGTGCATCTCAAATTCGTATTCAAAAGCGTCAAATTTTCGAAAATTTCAAAGCCGAGAAATGCTGTATGCAGCATTATTAAAAACAAGCAATGGTTTATTGCAATTCCTGAGTTTTGATTGGTTAACAGCGAATGGTATATGAGCTCATATAATATTGACCAAAAACATGGGGAGCTCAAATGTTGCAATTCTTTTGGGCGTTGTTAATAAAAAAAAAAATTATTCCACTCGCGCGTGTTGGATATGTGCAGGAAATCGTATGAACGCGAGTGCATTACGTGCACGAGTGATGTTTTGAAAGTTCTCAAAATTGCACAATAAGAGATCGTTATAGCCAACTCGGCGCTACGCGCATCGTTGGCTATCTACCATCTCATATCCAACGCGCGCTCGTGGAATAATCGTTAATTGTTCAAATAATTAATTCACTCGAAAGCGAAAATTTGGATTTTAGCCGACGGCTTACTGTGAGTCGATGGCTTTACCAATCCTTCTCTTCATCCAAGTTTGAAGCAGTACTGTACATCAAATCCGCTAGCCAGGGCACTGGGCTGAAATTCGCTATGTAATTGGCCCCTTCGTTACCAGGTTATCCGAGACTGACCAGAGACTGAAAAATGTGGGTCTGAAAAATGTTAACTTTGTTTATCACCTTGGGTCAAACAAATGCGGCGATCTTCGTGTACATCGGTATTGTCTGATCTTCTAAATTTCACAAATTCAAACTTGCTGATATGATAAATTGATAGCGTCTATAATTGACAGGAACACCTTGAATAATAAACGAGATATAACCTGTTGGAAATGATGGAACTTACGGACGTTTGTATGGCCAAGGTTGCCAACTGAGCGTATCGTTTGTCAGAAATTCGCTAGTAAGTAGCCGAGGTATTATAAATATTGTAAGTATTGTATTGTATTGTATCGTCATTCTTGAAAGTTTTTCTTTTTCAGTATTTTAAATAGTGTAAGTATCGCCAGTATTGTATGGTGTAAGTACTACAAGTAGTTTGAGCATTAGAAGTATCGTTAGCTTTTTTGTATTGTATGTAGTGTGAAGTTAAAATAAAAAATAAAAAAACCGAGCGTATCGTTTGAAGCGGATCCTGTAACCATTTTTTTTTCCAAAATTTGCACTCAATGTTTGTTGCGGTTAGCAAAATCTTTATTCATGATTGGTAACATTTTACAATTATAAAAGAGTTGAAAATATTCAAATATGCCTAAGATACTTCACAAAGTTTTGACACTTACAGAAATCTATACAATATATTAACTTGCCTAAAATAAGATAAAATATGCACATAAAATTTTTAAAACATAACGGTTTGTAATAAATCCGTTTTTAAACGATAGAATTAATACACATAGAAACGCTGCAGTTCAAGAACACCCTTTAAGGAAAGTTAATGTCACGCTATCTTTCATTCAGCTAAATCACCGTAATTCTTCAATACTAATAACATCCACTACAGACAAATTAACTTTCTACTACAATTTACTATATCTACGGTTTTATCTTCTTTCTGTCTCACTATTGATTAAAAGAAGTACATCAGAAGAAAATATATTTATGAAATGAATGGGGCACGACATTAGTCTACTATTAAGGTGGTATATAAAAGTAATTTATTTTCGGTGGCTACACAGACTGAGAGAAACTGTTTGGGTTGGTTAAACCACTGTTTTAAAAAGTTGTACTAAGCTTCATTTTAAAACATGTGACTTGAAAAATTGCAAAGTACTTGTTTTATGTTTTGCCCTATGATACGAACCTGAAACTTTAACAGTAATTCTTCACTTAAAAGCAATTTTGAGTACCTATTTGGAAACCGCCACAAAGTGGTTTTCTACGTAAAAACCGTTTACGCGTTTTGGTCAATACTAATGAACGTTTTTCAAAAATCTCTTTGTCGTCCTTGACGTTCCATTCTCAAACTCATTAATAATTCAACAAGTTAAAACAAAGAAAATCATAACCGTGAAGGAAGTTTGAATACCCAATCTTAATTAACAAAGATTTTTAAGATTTCATTTCTCCGTTTACTCCTAGTTCTAGTTTCGATTGAGAAAATATATCAAGCAATCGAGACAGTGTTTCATCGGCTATCCAAACACCTCGAATTTCGTCAAAAATTCTCCGCTGCGCGTCGTATTTTCCACTCTCTTCTCGGTGTTTGGATATCCCGATAAACTTTGTCTCTCGTGTTTGATATATTACATAAAAAATGTCTACATCATACACTATGAATATACTCGTTTAAAGTATCGAGGATCGACAAATCGTACGCATTTAATTTGAATTCTTACTATCTCCAATATTTTGTTTCCTTTAAACAATATTTCGCTTCCCATGGACTGAACTAGAAATTGAAGCAAGGGAGTACACTTTATAACAATTAAAAAAAGCAATTAAAACTTGTTACGAACCTTCAACTTGTCGGGATTAGCATTTTTGAGCCTCTGGACATTTTCTGCAGTGACATGCCCGCAGTCACTGGCGGCTTTGGTGCTCGAACCTTACTACTTATGTATAAAGACTATACACCTTCTAAGATGTTGAACTCAACTCGGGCCTTTTTCAGACACGTGCCCTTTTTGTTTAGCTGTTACTATGATGTGCCTACGGGATACGCTGCCGCTTAGTTCATAATTACTGCGAGTAAGTGCTTTAGCCAAGTACTTTACTCCTTTACCTGTTATTTTGTCATTGTACATGAGGTTTAGGCTGTTTAACTTACAGTTATTATGGGTAAGTGCTTCAGCCAAGTGCTTTACTCCTTCATCTGTTATTTGGGAATTCCCACTGAGGTTTAGGCTGTTTAACTTACAGTTATTATGCGTAAGTGCTTCAGCCAAGTGCTTTACTCCTTCATCTGTTATTTGGGAATTCCCACTGAGGCCTAGGCTGTTTAACTTACAGTTATTATGGGTAAGTGCTTCAGCCAAGTGCTTTACTCCTTCATCTGTTATTTTGCAATTCCTACCGAGGTTTAGGCTGTTTAACTTACAGTCATTGTGGGTAAGTGCTTCAGCCAAGTGCTTTACTCCTTCATCTGTTATTTGGGGATTCCAATTGAGGTCCAGGCTGTTTAACTTACAGTTATTATGGGTAAGTGCTTCAGCCAAGTGCTTTACTCCTTCATCTGTTATTTTGCAATTCCTACCGAGGTTTAGACTGTTTAACTTACAGTTATCATGCGTAACTGCTTCAGCCAAGTGCTTTACTCCTTCATCTGTTATTTTCTCGTTCCCACGTAGAGCTAGGCTGTTTAACTTACAGTTATTATGCGTAAGTGCTTCAGCCAAGTGCTTTACTCCTTCATCTGTTATTTCGTCATTGTAACTGAGGTTTAGGCTGTTTAACTTACAGTTATCATGCGTAACTGCTTCAGCTAAGTGCTTTACTCCTTCATCTGTTATTTTCTCGTTCCCACGTAGAGCTAGGCTGTTTAACTTACAGTTATTATGCGTAAGTGCTTCAGCCAAGTGCTTTACTCCTTCATCTGTTATTTCGTCATTCCAACTGAGGTCCAGGCTGTTTAACTTACAGTTATTATGGGTAAGTGCTTCAGCCAAGTGCTTTACTCCTTCATCTGTTATTTGGGAATTCCCACTGAGGTCTAGGCTGTTTAACTTACAGTTATTATGGGTAAGTGCTTCAGCCAAGTGCTTTACTCCTTCATCTGTTATTTCGTCATTCCAACTGAGGTCTAGGCTGTTTAACTTACAGTTATTATGGGTAAGTGCTTCAGCCAAGTGCTTTACTCCTTCATCTGTTATTTGGGAATTCCCACTGAGGTCTAGGCTGTTTAACTTACAGTTATTATGGGTAAGTGCTTCAGCCAAGTGCTTTACTCCTTCATCTGTTATTTCCTTCCAACTGAGGTATAGGCCGACAAGTCTACAATCTTTCTCAGTCAGTACTTTACACAATGTTACTAGATCTCGGTCCTCTTTAACCGGCCACCAGATCAGTGTTCCTATCTTGTCAATATCACTCTCTGCATCCTTATTAGACTTCCAGATTATGCTTGATAGGACTCTTTGATCATCAAGCAGCTCTTTCAAAATCAGCGCCACTACTTGCCACAAACCTTCCTCGACATGAATGGAGACAAATTGTTTCAATTCGTCATCATCATCCATAATTTCTGTTAATTTCTTCACGGAGGGAAACTCCTGACCTGTAGGATGAATAAAACAGCATATAAGCTACGACTTCAAAATTTTCCTAAAATACTGTTAAGGATTGAATTACACTTTCAGTTTAATCTCCCTGAAGATTATTCAGCAAATTTAAGAACTAACAAGAGGATTAAAAAGACTGTCTCAGAATTTATAAAATTGGGGTGATCAATCAAAGAAACCAAGCTGATATCAAATGGTTGAGATAATCCTCAAGAAAATTCACAAACTGTTTATGGCATAATCTGATGTGAAATGCTTCAGCTGAGAATCTCTAAGGGCCTCCATACAGGTAACCACAATGGGTAACCCTTCTTGAATCAATCCTCTATAAGAGTTTACACCACAGGCGGACCACACTATGTGTTCGTGGTTAATAATTGTTGACATAAGGTTATGTCGAAATCAATGGCGCGTATAGAAGATATATAGAGAAACATTACGTCGGCTTCGATTTACTACAAAATATAAAAATTACTCTAAATGATTCAATAAAAATTAAGATGAAATAATGATTGAGTCTTGTATCATGTATTCGCCGCCCCGAGCCCTTTAAAGCGTTATTTTGCGAGATCATTTAGTGACCGGTAGAAACAGAGAGAGAAGGGAGAACAAGGCAGGCAGCTTTACCGCCGGCGGTCGCGACCTTGTCCTATTCAAGCTAGACCTGACGCTAAACCATCAAATTCCTCACCTCGAAAACACAGGCATCCGAACAACTAGATATTTCTCTGTCCCTGTGCCGAATTAGAGCTTGACAGTAGGTACTGTTGGGGATAAACTCCAATAGGCTATTATTTTGAAATACTCGGAATAATGTATGGATTTTCCACTGTCATATCAAATTATAACTTGTTGACTAAACATGTGCGATTGAGAGTTGTTTTTCGCCACTCGCGAATCATAATGACAAAAATCTAGTCCCAGTTCGTGGGCAAACTGAAGTTTAAGGGGAAATCCGTTCTCTTTGGTTTGTTGTAGACTACACATCACCGAGTATCCTGCGTTGGAACGCTACGGAAGCGTCGCGGGCTCTTGCAAAAAAAATTGAGAAACTCTTCAGCGGTTTTAAAGCTATCAAGGTGGGGCTGTCACTGTCAGTGAAGAACGAGGTCCAAACCCTTCTGACGGAAACGAATTGTTTGGACAAATCGCTTTATTGTTTGCGTACAAAAGGAGTTGTCAGGCATAAATGACTCTTGCAGTTTGTGACATCTGTGAGTTTGCAGTTCTCTACTGAATTCGCCTTCGACCGATTTGCTTCCCCTTTTTTTCTAATACTTTTTTGTATAATAAGGAGGACTGTTATCTCGAATAGACCCATTCGATTGTGATTTATCAGGTCTTGGCAAGGTCACAGGTCTTCATGGTTTTCTTCCAGCTTTGGAGTATTATCACAGCATAGTTAATAGAGGAGACTGGTTATGAAACCCGGCGAACTTCAAAGAAATATCTCTTTGTTATGGTTTTTGCATCGTCACGTGACATTGACCCTGCACAAGCAAAATTTCAAGATGGCGTCCCGAGTGAGTTCAATTCGAAGCCTGGTTGAATCCACTGTGAAAGTTGGCTTGTTCTGGTTGAAAATGAGTCAAAAACCATAAGTTTTACAAGATAAAAGATCTTCGATTGCAATACCAGGCGATAATTCCGCTGCCTTCGGCTGTGGATCACGCAGAAGGAGAAGAGAAATCGACATTTGGAAGCTATTCGCACCAACACTTAGAGGCACACATAGGAAATGGAAGAAAGGCTGGCTGAACAAAATAGCCGAGTAGAGAGTGATAGGGTACTGTTTATATGTGTAAATTATTTGGAAGCCAAAGATACAGAAATATGTATAAGGTTTGTTTGACCATAGCATAGTACTAAGTAGAAGGGAAGGTGTTTATACCCACCATCGCATGCATACAAATTTCGAATTCACTGTAAAGAGAAAGTTTCTTTCTCGAATATCTTTCTTTCCTTACAATTTTATTTTATTACTGTCCAACGCATTTGTAAATGGTTGTTTTTTAATAGTCTCTCCTTGTATAATTTTGTTTTGTTCTTATTAATAAGAATAAAAGTGTTTCTGTTGTGAGTCACAGTAACAGTTGTTCTTTTTTTATGTAGGGATTTCTTTTTCATTTCCATATAGCAGTAAACTCTTCGAGTCACAGATTGCTGATCATAATAAAAACTTCTCCTTGTAATATCCATTATTACCTGTACTCCATCACACAGGCCATGATAATTTATCCCTGGGAATGTATTTTAAAAGTTGAAATAAATCTTCCTCCTATAACTGTTAGAAATATGAACTTATTTTGTTGATCATGGGTTTTCTCCTTCCCTGGTATACAAGAGGCTCATTTTCTTCCTTGTTGTCACTACAGGTATTGCTGGCTCTCTTGGTCAGTCATGAAGTATTCTGAGATTCACACATAATTGTAGAGCCTGTTTGATTTCTACTTCAGGAATGAAGATTATTTAGAAGTTATCAAATTGAAACTTAGCTATGAGCCTGATGATGAAGACATGATTTAAAAAAATAAAAATTTGAATGCTTTATTCGCAAATGATATCAAAGTGATTACTTTTGTGTTCCATCATCCCAGATGATCATGTTTGGATCCAGGGTAGATGTTGTATCCACTTATGTTCATCTAAGACACTCTTAATGCTGTTGTGCAAGGGTGACCTATTTGGTGGAATGACGGAATGTCACTAGTTTGCTTGCGGTTAGGTTCACCCCGGTTTGCTTGTGGTTAGCTTTTACTTCGGTTTGCTTGCAGTTAACTTTTGTTGGTTAGGGCAATAAACTTTTGCCATTCTGTCATTCTGCCAAATAGTGTCACCCACTGTGCAACATATCAATTGTAAAGCAAATTGGGGGAGGGGGGTTACATGTAGGTGCCCATTTTGGAATAAAGTAAAAAGAACTGAGGTAAGGATAGCTGGCTATTGTCTCTATTTGTGCAAAATTTCAATTTCTCCAAAGTCTCATAGTTTTATAAACCAACACTGAATAAGTAAGATTTTGATTGTATTCAGAGGAAATAATTAAGGAATCCTTCCCTTCCTATTCTAAAGTTTTGCATCCCTGTGTCTCAAAACCTTCCACTTAAAATTCACATATGAATATACATTTTCAGCTCACTTTTACTTTTTCCATTTGTTTACTTGTTTGATATTTATATATTTAGTCGTGGGCTACCTGCACTACAGTAGCTCTTAGCCAAGTGTTTACATTTACATTTCTTCCCCAATTCCAAGTAATTGCAAACATTCTCTTAATGCTGAGCCCACAACAACAACACCCCAAAAATGTATTTGTCTATGGTAACTAAATAATATTCGAAGAGTTAAAACATAAAGTGCAGCAGCCAAATTGTATGCTGGCTTTTTTGACTCACTGGAACTATTATTAGGAAGCACAAATTATCTACTAGGTATCTACTAGACTACTACAAGGTCTAGCACTAAAAACAATATAAACAGATCACCATATCCCAGATCTTTCTCAAAGGTTTAATATAGGAATTTCGTGATTCGTAGGAACCCGAGAGGACATAACCATCGACAGATAGGCAAGATATAAGCTTATATTGTAGGCGAGCGTTTGTAGGATTCCACACGAATCGAGAAGCAAATGTGCCGAACATTAAAGCTCATTAGTTTGAAATTATGACTCAAAATGGCAACCTGTTATGCTTACATTACTAACTGTGACCGAAAATGCTTTTCTTATACTCCATCGCCTTCCAAAATGTCAAAAATTGCCTCTAAATCGTCTTCCCAAACAAACAGATCGTGTGCTCCGTCCGCCATCTTGAATGAACTTGTGCATGGTCAGAGTCACGTGATGGATCTGTTCAACATCGGAGACCGCTCCATTGTTTAGCTCTTTGAAGTTCGCCGGCTTTCATAACCAGTCTCCTCTATTAACTATGATCACAGGCAGCCCAATCGTAGTCGGTGACTTTATAACACATATAACACAAATTTGTCAAAAGTTGTATAAGAAATTTAGTTTATTTCAAAATAAAATGTACTTATTTTCACTTCATTGTTTCTTGCTTGCTTATAGAGGTGAACAAGTTGAAGCGCCTGAGAAAACTATTTAAGGTGACTCGATTCACTTATGTCCAGGGATTGGACGCAAGTATTGTTTAAAAAGTACTTCATGTTTGAATGGGCTATTTGACATTTCCATGTAACTTCATATTTGACAGAATTAGGTCTGTTTATTAATGAGGACACTTTGTGATGCTTGACATAAGGAACGTGCATCTCATTGGCGTTCAACCCTGACATATCTGACTCGATTGAAATAAATGACGCGCTGTACGGCTGTCTAAAAACTCTAATAAATTCACCACTTCTGACTCAATTTCTCTGAAACTTTCGCATTTTACTTGAAATTGATCGAGGAATAATACGTATGTCAATATGTTGATGTAATGTTCGTACGTTTTGCGCGATGTCACATAAATCTTTAGCAGACGACTTAAATAAAGAACGGGGTATTGTAAGTTGTAGAGTAGCCTTGTTGCTACGATCTTCTGTGAGATAAGCCTTTGTTCTATGATTTGTTTAAATGTAAAAAAATTTTACAAGAGGCAGCGTGGCCTGGTGGTTAGGGCGCTGGACTTGTAATCCGGAGGTCCCGGGTTCAAATCCTCCTCCCTGCCACTAAATGGATTTGTCTTCGGTGGTCCCGTGCTAAATACATTAACACTTAAATAAAGTGATTATTATTATTATTATTATTATTATTATTATTATTATTCAGTCGCTGCATGCTCTGATTTCCGAGGTCATGCAAGGATAACCAGGGACGTTGGCATCGTTAATAGTTATAGCTATTTTGTCAAAATATGGATTAATTTTCCCATTTCTCATTTTAAACTTGATAAAACACTGCTGCTCATTAAATAAATGCTGCATAAATTTCGTATAAAATGCGAAAGTTGCAGGGAAATTGAGTTAGAAATGGTTAAGCTATTAGAGTTTTTAGACAGGCATACAGCGCGTCATTTATTCAGTAAGACACTACCTCTCTGGAACCTCTATTTTCATTCGCCCGCTGTAAACACTACCTTTATTGTTATTCAGGGATAGGGGCATTGTTTTGGCCTGTTATCTATTGTTTTAAGAAGCAATGAAGTTACTTGTTCCGAGAGGTAGTGGGCGACCCCATTTATTTCGATCGAGTCACCTTAAGTCCAGACCTTTCGAGGCTTCTGCCTCTTTATCAGTGGATTGAACGGGAACTTATGCTTACACGCGATACATTTAAGAACTAGAAAACGTGTTTTCTGTTTCTGTCGAATTATAGAAACACGAGTGGAAGTTTGGAAGAAAGAGAAATGCTATGGGAACACGAGACGATAAAGTGAGTGTTTTCACAGCTTTTCCTAACTAAATTTGAAGTTAAATTTAACTTTAAAACGGTTATATTTTTGCGCGAGCGCAAGCAGTAAGTGTACGTTTCCCAACTTGGTATACCGCATGCCGCGCGTGTAATGAATGGTACATAAGGGAAACTGGCAGACGCTTGAATAACAAGTTTCGCGAACCTTTTTCGCTCAACATCAGCAAACACAGAACTGCCCGTTGGACGCCATTTCAGCTCTCCGGGACACTCCCCTAATGGCACACTGGTATCAGTGGTCCTTTCCGGCTTCCGTGATGCCACTGAGAAGAAGAGAGCGGAAGCATGGCTTATTTTCAGCAACGGCACTCTCTATCCACGCGGACTAAACACAGATTTTAACTACATTTAAACTGTGCGCTATATACTTTCTGTTTAAACGCGCAAAAATGTAACGGTTTTAAATTTAAACTTAGCTTTAAATGTAAATGCATCCCGGTGCAAACATTAATTCCTGTACAATCCGCAGAGGTAGAAGCCTCGAAACGTCTTTATAGTTTTATCAGGGGCTTAAAATAATTATTATTTTTCTCAAAATATAGAGGTACTAGCCACTCTAGAGTGGCTAGAACCTCGAGTGAAAAATAATCGCCAGAATTACTTTCAAACCAACCAGCACATAACAGAAAGCATGGGAATAAAGGTGAGATGACTTTCTTTTACACGATTCTCAATTTTTTTGCCAGTGCTCGTCTGCTAGAATTCACGATAAAAACGCCTTACGCATTGTCTACAATACGACTTCAAATGATGTACAAATTCGGCGTGAAAATGCAGTGACAGTGACTCTAAAGCAAGCAAGAAACAGTGAAGTGAAAATAAGTACATTTTATATTGAAATAAACTAAATTTCTCTTGCAACTTTCGATAAATTATGTCTTATAAAGTCACCTACTACGATTGGGCTGCCTGTGGTATTATCTGCAGACACCTAACAGACCAAGAGCTGTAATCCGCTATATGTTTTGCCAGTGTTTGCTAGTACGGTTTGTTTTGGCCCATTTGTATTGCAAAGTTTTTTTTTTGAGCGCTTTATATATTCGATTTGATAAGGCAAGCATCTTAAGCTTAAGGTATAATTTATGCAAAAACTAAAACCCAACAGCAGGATACTGGGACGCGATTAGCAATGGCGTTTCGCAGACGTCCCTTTTCCGCGTGAGAAAACAGGAGACGGCTGCATACAGGCTAAGCTTTAAGTGTTAACAATTTCCATATAAAGAGTCCGAGAACAGCCAACCCAGGTTGGCATTTTGACATAAATGGCCATGTGTGTTGGCCCCTTGTATTATAAGCGAAAGCCACCTCCGTTCACAATGCGTTCAGCGAGACACAATAGGGAGCTTAAGCAAACTACGACGGCGACGGCAACGGCAACGAGAACGTCACCAAACAAAAGGTTTAATGAGCAGAACAATAGTTCTGCACGTGCGTTTTGAATCTTGGTACATTTCTTGGCCGTTCTCTGCAAAACAACAGCGTGAAATGACCGAGTTCTGCGTATTCTGGACATCGCGAGCCACGACGGTTAATTCTTGATTTTTCTTTTTGGAGTTGAATGCTCTCTTCACATATTCAGTTAGGGCCAGTTCTTAAACCAATAGTTACACTGAATACATCTGGATAATTGCGAGATTCTCGAGTAAAATATAAATTCATTTTTCACCAGGCGTTGTCCTCGGCGTCGCCGTCGTCATTGCTTAAGCTCCCTATTATTTGTTTTGCTCAACTTGAAGGCATTCGTCAGTGCCCACCCAAAGGCTATAAATGCTAAATTAACCAATCAGAGCACGCGCTCTACTTAAGTTATGCTATAACATTTTTTCCACACTTAGCAGCAAGCCGCTAAGCTAAGTACCAAATCTAATAGAATGCGTAAAAAGATAACAAATTATGCGGTTTGGTCGCTCTACGTCGAAACGTTTTTACAAGTCAATACGTGCAGCAGGCTATGTGAACAAACAGCATGATGAATTATTTTGCACTGATTTCCTTCTTGGTTCTGATAGTACATTGCTATTCTTGAAAGAGAAATCGACTTTTTTCGTTCAATGTTATTTTCTACTAGTAACATTGACCAAGCGTTAAAAACAGTTTGGAAGGAAGTTTTCTTCAAGAACTTTCAATAATCGCAACTGATTAAGGTGATTCCTCAATATTGCATTGCGCATTTCTACTGCGCAGTATTTTACGCGTAATTAGCGCATGCACATGGACAAAATGGCGTCTTTTTCTACTAGGTTTGGCTCGCGAGAGAGATAAATTGTTGTTTTCTTGTAAACAAGCGTGGTGTCCTATATTTTTATTACATAATTTTGGTGTACAAATTATCCTCTTTGAGTTAAAGAATTTAAAAAGAACTTCATCGGAGAGAAAAAAGATAAAGCTGAATGCATGCACAAAACCGTTACCCGAAGACGCAAATCATTGCCTTGAAAACAACGACCCGAGGAACATTTTGATCCGATGCCGTTTGAATCTGTGTGATTTTCCCGTAACTCATATATAACATTAGGGACTTTAAGATACACTACGGCGAGGTGTTTGTTTTGTAGTCGGGTACACAGGAGCCCAAAATGTGTTACCCACGGGCGTTTTTGTCTGATTTTTGGCAACATAGCTATTTCTACTAATTTGAGTACGTTGATTTCGAAAATCATTGTTGCCAAGCTCAATTCTTGTGTTAAGATGGTGTTCTAGGGTATTTCATAATGACGTCATTGTCCAAAAAAGGAGTTAATTCTTTCCTTTAGCAATTTTAAGTTAAATAAATCCAGAAATTATTTCAAAGCGTTATTAGTGTACTCTAAAGATGAATTTGAGAATTTCTGACAATTTTTACACTGTTTCTATGAATACCAAGCCGTCATGTTAGAATTGACCACACTCTCGTACATCACCTTATCACGGGTATATAGTTCTGACATTTTGTTGAAAAGCGAATGTAACTCTTGTATTAATAAAACATGCAACCCTTTCAATATTGCCCGTAGTTCGACTTGTTGACAGTTCCAAATCCTTTCCTTGCCTGCACTTATCAAGGTAAACTAAAAACGTTTTACGGCTAATTCAAAGGTAAAATCTAACAAAAAGACAAAGAGGGGAGTTAGTTGAAGCATACGTGTGATGCATGTTGGAGATGAGATATTTATTGTTCTGGAGATCTTTTTTATTGTTTTGCCCGGAGTCAGTTACTCTTCAAGGAAATGTTCCTTTGTTTATCGATAGCTTTGCTCTGGTAGTAGCTTTGGAAGACTAGAAAAAGCAAAGATTTTCGGTGGCTTTGCGGACTACTACGTGGACACTGTTTTACCAAAAGGCTCTGAATCCGATGTGTTATGCGACCGTTATCGGAGGCACTCAATCAAGGCAACAACAGGACGTCGATTCGCCAAGAACACGGTGCCGCCTGCGCGCAGAGATATTGAAGGAAGAGATGTTCTGTTGTCCATGAAGTGACAAGCATTTCTGGCGCCAGGAGACAACAAAATGGACTTAGCACGGTTTCTGTCAGAAGACTTTATCGCGCAAGCACTTGCTGACACTGCAATCATAGTATCTGACGGTTGTTTAATCGAAGGGGATGCTTTCTACTCAGATCATAGCTGATGCGAAGATTGTTGTTAATGAAGTTAGTCTTGATAGGGATGTCCACAACGTAGTAGTTTCTGAGACACGGATGAGCTGTTACTTTTCCTGGTCTTTCCTGGTTCATCGTGGTAAGCTATCGTCTAAGGTGTGCATTGATACCACTTCACGCCATCACCAGCTGTCACGCACCTCGTTTAACTGTGGACATCAAAGAACACTGTGTGGAAGGTTTTCACAGAGAACTTAAATCTTCTCTCTCCAGTGGGTGAAGACGTCCTCGATGCCGACACCATCACATCCACAGGGAAGTTTGTTTGTCGAACTTTTAACACATCAGAGGACTCATTGGACTTGGCTCGTGTTGTGCTATTTGGCAAAATCGGCAAGTCTAAAAGACTACCATCGACTAGCGACGCATTCAGGCTACACTTGAAGAGATGCCACTACCAAACCGCGGTGTGGCGCCAGGCACACATTCAGAATCCGGTGCTTCTGAACCCGGATGGCAGGATGGCAATGATTTCAACAACGGTTATTCTCGAGAAATTCCTTACAACACTGACAACATAGCAAGTTTACTGACCGAGGAAAATCACATCTCAATTCACACCGCGTGCTTGACTACACTACACTGTCAATCAGAAAACAACTCTGATTGGTTCGCGGCAATAGGAAACGATAAAAATCATGCATTAAGCGTGACGCGTTAAGGCCCGTTTACACAGGCGATTTTTGTCGCGTCGAAGTTGCATCAAGTTTCGAACATGTTCGAAACTTGATGCAACTTCGGCGCGACAAAAATTGTATCGAGTTGCGCGACAAAAATCGCCTGTGTAAACGGGCCTTGCAACTTCGTACAACTTCGGCGCGACAAAAATTGCCTGTGTAAACGGGCCTTTACTCGGATTGATTGTCTTTTGTCCAGCGATTTATCATAAATTTATCACCACTGCCTTAAGTGCATCTAGGCCCGCACTTCCTAACATGTGGTTATCGCTAGTATAGAAATGACGTTCATGCCGATGCACCACTAGCCGCGCGACTCTTTGCTGTAAATGCAGAAAGTCGCATGTCGTGTGTACTGGGCTGTGTGGATGCACAAATACGGACATTAATCGCTGCAGTAACCTGCGCTAAAGTGGTTTAAAGACGCTTGTATGAAAAGTAATATTAGTTCAGTGTTCTTGAGAGAGTTTAGAAGATTTATTAACAATATTTAAAATATTGATTAACAATATGATAGACAGATTTAAACCTGTAAGGAGCAATCTCTTATTACTTTGAATTAGTTAATTTTACATATATTCAAACTGACTCACCATCATGAGCCCTTGACAAAGTGATCGTAAAATGACTTAAGCAATACATACGAGACAAACAATAAAGTTTAATCTCCACTTTCCTGTTATAAACCTAAAACTTATTATTCATGTCATTTTTGTGTTGTAACTTTAATCAAAAAAAATATTAAGAAAACGGAAGAAGAAAAGAAGGGAGAAGTCGGTATTTGGAAATCATATCTTGACTTACATTTTGATTTACATCAATGCGCGCTAGCTTGTAGCTTCAGCGTGGCATGCCGACAATATTTTTCTTTCTTACTTCAATCAACTTTTTAAGAATACACTGAAGAATTACATTCGCTTTTCAACAAAATGTCAAAACTATACCCGTGATGGGGTGAGTTTTACATAAGAGGGCGTGGTCAATTGTCACATGACAGCTTGATATTCATAGAAACAGCGTAAAAATTGTCAGAAATTGTCAGAATCATCTTTAGAGTACACTAATAACACTTTGAAATAATTTCTGGATTTATTTAACTTAAAATTGCTAAAGGAAAGACTGAAACTCCTTTTTTGGCCAATGACGTCATTATGAAATACCCTAAAACACCATCTTAGCACAGGAATTGAACTTGGCAACAATGATTTTCGAAATCAGCGTACTCAAATTAATAGAAATAGCTATGTTGCCAAAAATCAGACAAAAATGCCCATGGGTAACACATTTTGGGCTCCTGTGTACCCGACTTTTGGTAGGTCCAACAGATTAGTTCTGAACGAAAGCTTATGCTATACACTTTCTAGAACGATAACAATTCAGAATTTGATTAATGAAATGTTTATAATTTGAAAGAGAGAAATACCTCAAAGAATATCAAGTTAAAAGCTGAAAGATACAAGCACTCACAGAACCAAAATATTATCGGATACTTATCCAGATAAAGTGCATCTTCACTGAACTCTCAAAGCAAGCTTTTAACTTAAAACAACTCGCGCTGAACAAGAATGTTTATCTTCGCCATGCCGACACTTTCATCAAACGAATTCAATTGAAAATTTACAAGCGTATGAGCGACAAACTCAACAAATATTCGACTGAAGTTGACTTCAAAGGATACATTTTGCGTAGGAAGTCTGAAAATGCCGAGAAATTCGTAGAAAAAGGACAGAGCAGCGAATTAAACCCACGTACTAGCCACTACGGTAAAACCTCCCAGCTCAGGTAGTCAGATTTCACGCTACGGCCGGACTCGACCGACTGACAAGCGCAGTGTCCTATCTTGTGTGGAATTTTACTTCCGCCAGCCGTAGTAGCGCCTCGCCGTAGTGTATCTTAAAGTCCCTATTGTTCCTTATGCAAGGGACTTTCTACCTATCTACCTACCTATTTTAAGTATAACTTTAATAAACTTTGCTTCCACCTGCTGCAAAATGTAATGTGGACTGATAAAATAATGTGCGCGATTAGTACCAAAATAGGCATAAATGAGATAAGATTGGTCCGTCATAGCTATCTTGCGAGCATGGTGACCTATCTGTTTTATTTAATTTTTCGAAATAGTGCTTGGTAGCCGTAGGGAACATTCAAGGAAAGTTAACAAAAAAGTCGAGAAACAACGAAACCTTTGTGTCATCCGTTCGGCATTGTTAATCCTTCTTATCCTTCACAATGATAATGGTATCGCGATGCTAGGATCCTGGGTAACCCGGCTGAGATGTATCCATGTAATCGCGCTCACCTAGCCAGCCCAGCACTTATTCCCAATTTAATTTCACTTCAGAGCAAAATGGTCCACCAGTTAAACAATATTTATTTTTCTATCTAGCACATTCATGTACAAGATCAAGAAACTGCCTGAAACTGCAAAATAATGCACCAAATTGCTCAAACAACCACTTCACGCCAAAATTGAACCCATCGTTCACTGCCGCAAAATCTAGTCAACTATGAACTAGTCTAGCTCATATAGTACCGGGCTGAAAGCTATCTTGGCAAACCCGCCCGGCCCATGTGATCAGGCCCTTAGACAAGACGAGACCTGATTACAAAAGACGTGTCGAACGCCTCCAGGTTAAAATCGCTAATGAACGAAGTGGCATTTTTGTCGATGTTTAGGAGGAAAACTGCTTCAAAATGATCAATCTCTTCGAAATTTATGGTTGTGAGGATGGCAAGCAGTTGCCTTATCGCCGATGCACTTGTCCGTTTCGTAAACGGTCGGTGCCATTTTAGCGACATAATCATCGAATTTTTTTGCTAATAAAAAGAAAAATGAAAATTGTACGTCACCACCCAGAATCGAACCTGGAACCTCTGGCATGCTAGCATCCCTCTCTCGCCACTACACCACCACTTTAATTCCTCAAACCCCCGAAAAATTTGATTATATAAGGTGACTTTCTTACTGTTACATCTATAATAGGTGACCCTATCCCTATCCCTAACCTAAGCGTGAATCTAAAGATTTAATAATCGTCTTATCTAGGCCTAATTTCATCTAATAATCAATGCACACTTTCGACCTTATCCAGGCCTAAACTAGAGCAGATATGGCACCGTCCATCCCGAAAAGCTTGGTTACCAACGATGGCATCGACCGTTAAAAATGGCACCGACCGTTTACGAAAGGGAAATTAGCATCGCCGATATTAGGCAATTTTTTTCTGTTTTATACGGAAAATGCTCTACAGATTCAGAGGATATGGATGTTAAGAGACGTACTTGTCTCACCTGCTTCCCTTGACCCTTCTTCCTTTGGCTTAATTTGGACATTGCGACTGGTGCTTGTACGACCTGTGAAGTAAGCGTGGAAATACATCTTAGGAATGAATGAAAACTATATGCACATTCACTGGTTCTAGAAAAAATAATGTCTGATTGCTTGCCATGTCTTGCCCAGTACCTTGATATGATATACATATATTTTTAGTTATTTTACTTTTTGTTTTACTGAAAAATATGAACTAATCACCTGGTCCACCTGGAGGATAACAGAATAATTGATTATAACTGAAACAACGTCAGGGGCACCAAATGACGCAATTTGTTAAATATTGTCACGAATATTCGGAATAATTAATGAATAATTACGCCACTTCGTCCTCGCCTCGCGGCCTTTTTCAAAGCAATAAACAAAATGGCTACCGCTGGCGACCATCATATGTGTGAAAAATAGGCGTTGTTACTGTAAAAAGGATACTTCTGGAGTCGGGAAGAGACGCTTTTCCGTATTTTCTTGTACGAAGAAATCAGGGATGTTTCAAAACGTCAGTTACAGGAAGAAACAAGTCTGGGAATTGATTGCTGTCTTGGTGTTATATCACGGGCATTATTCCAGAAAGGGAATATTCGTTTTATTGAAGTACAGACGGAATGGCTATTCTGGAATAATCCGAAATATAATCTTGTTCCGGAATAGGGCTAATGGAAAGAGCACTGCCGAAACATTTACAGTTTTCCATGAGTTTATAATTACGCTGCCTTACCCACTTCCTCATGTGGTCTAACAAATAATCCAAAGAATTTTCCCTCTCTTGCTTAAATTTAGTCATCTTATTATATGGCAAAGCAGTCTTGAGGTAAATCCGAGCGTTGTGATTGTTCTTCCTTGGTCGGGATTTTGCCATACGGACCGTTTCCGTGGAAACAGTCATAAGCCGTGTACTGTTTTGTTTTTGAAAGCCGGCCAATTCAATATTTGCAGCTCAGTGAGTGCCACATAAACAACTACTTACTAACCTAACTTGCTCAAGCCGTACTGGGGAATATTGGTCCTCGGTACTTTTTGTACGGACCTCACTGCGCTCAGTCCGTGCCGCCACAACCTCAGACCAATATTCCCCAGTATGGCCCTCACATGCGGTTAGTAAGAGGCTAGTATTGTGTCAGGCGGACAGAAATATTGACATCTGACGCTCGCATTTTCGATCAGGAAATAACATTTTGCTTACTTGAAGTAACATGTCCCCTGACTTTGCACTTAAAATATGGCAAAATGCAAAATATACTGCCCAGATTTGTTTTCAGTGAGCATGTGTGGAAAGAAATGAGTACACATGTTTAGTCTGGCAAGTTCTGGAAGAAATGTCAAAAAGATATATTTAATGAGTCAGTGACATAAGATACAAGGGAAAAAAGTTGCAGCTTGTGTCACTAACTGAATAACACCGTTACTATTATTTTAAAACAATGTAAGCTAGTGAGTACCTGTACTGATCATCTTGTCAGCTAAGTTGGTCACATAGTCTTGAAGACCTTCAGGTGAACTGATATCAAACATCTCCAATTCCGATCTGATCCAATCCCTCATCCAGTACATTTGGTGTCTCCAACTTTCCATTGGTACTTGTAGGAATTTGGAAGACACATTAGAAGATGAAGATGAAATGCCTAAAATAAAATAAATAAATAAATAAGGCAATTAGCATTCAAAACCTTTCTTCAATAGCAAAGTCTATAATGTGTCATACTGACATGTAGAACATCAAGATCACCATGACTTAAAGAAAATAACTCCTTCACCATCCCACCAACTGACTTCATTCATCTCAATTTATTCAAACTGAAAGTAAAGACCACGCGTATCGGTAATTCCCATGAAAATTAAAACTAAGATCATTTTTTTGCAAAATATTCAGTAAATCCTTTAAAAGGAAGTTTGGTGAACTAATGTGCCATAAGACAGACTTGTGTTCTTGACCATGATGAATAGCCGAGATTATGCTGGCATGATTTGGAGCATAATAAGCCGGGTTAACTACTTGCAACAGTGAGCTTTATGCCAGCATAAATTAATTACGTTATTTCTTTTAGGTGTTCACATGAAGACAGGAGTTATTTTCCTCATGCAAGCAACACACACCAACTTGGCGGTTGTTTACTGGAATTAGAGCTATTATTTGTTCATCTTCTTTGCTTCAGTTTGAATGAAATTTAGCCTTGGCCAAGTAATATGGGCAACATATTTGTTCAACTTGTCGGGCAACATTGTTGCATTGCAAGTTGAACAAGATGTTGCCTATATTACCACGTGCATGCTCAGCTTGCCACGCAACAAATTTCAGTGTTGCAAGTTGCAGAAACATGTTGCACAAAGTAGAACTTACTACTTTAACCAACAATTTTTTTCAACTTGCAACACTGAAATTTGTTGCGTGACAAGTTCACTTCGCAGAAGTAATATGAGCAACAACTTAACCCATTTCAACTTGCAACACATCATTGTTGAAAAACTGTAGCCCGTATTTCACTTCATTTCTTTCATTTGTCCAAATGTGAATTTTAGCTTAATTTAAACGTAAAATAAAATCAGATAATTTAGAGTTGACTCGCATTTGTTTGCTTGTATAATCGTAAAATGGACTAATCAACGGTCTCTTCGAGACTACCACTATTTTGTATTTGGGTGAATGAAATGATCATAAACGTGATATCAGAATTTAAAGTATGAGAAAAGCAGAATTGATGATACATTTGGACATGAATGTGTGACAATTGAATGAAGATGGTCGTTACAACAAGGATGGTCAACATAACATTATTTTCTTCAGATTTTTCACCATTTTGGTTCTGGCTCACTAAGAAGTGCATGAAATAGTGAATTTTTATTCCATTTTGTGGTACTCGAATCTGCGTAAAATCATTCAAATCGGGTTGACCTTTGAACTTAAATGTTTAATAGGAATCAAAGGAGGGATGGAGTGAATTTGAAAAGAGCTAACCACAAGCAGACTGGAGTGAAAGCTAACTGCAAGCAGACTGGAGTGAAAGCTAGCCGCAAGCAGACTGGAGTGGAAGCTAACCGCAAGGAAACTGGAGTGAAAAAAAAACATGAGAATGCTAACCACTGGCTTGGAGTTAGCGTCTATATCCTAACCCAAAGCCATACCCTAACCCTAAACCCTAACCCTACCCCACCCTAACCCCAACCTTAGGGTAAGAGTTTAGGGTTAGGGTTAGGCTTAAGCATTAGGGTTAAAACAATAACCCTATTTTTGGGGGGGAGAGTTAGGGTTGAAACAGCGACCGGTTAACCTTATTTACTGTTTGTCAAAGGAAATTCTCAGAGACGATGCCAGCAAAAACCTTGTTTTCTGCATGCGAAATGAAATACAGGACAACGTTTAGCACACGTAAATAAACCTGCATGCGGAATTTGTAGTTGTTTTGACAATGTTCAATTTAGCCCAAATTCCACACCGTCGTTTTTGCCTACGGCCTTTCAATTTTCTTTGCATTTTCTTTATGAATTATTAATGATTTTTTTTAATTTTTAAAGTTCTTTTACTAGACCAAAATTATTTATTTCTTTACCCTTTTCCAAAGTAAATTACTAGAAAACCCCTCCCTTTACAGAGGCACATAGCATATATATGTGGAAGTAACCCCCCTCCCGACCTTGGGGTAGTAACGATCAACTTCAAATATGTATTTCACCTTTGCAAAGGTCAAAAAATATTTAAAAAATTATAAACAAAATAATGACTCCAAGTGTTCTACAGGCCAAAGTTAAAGCCCATAGATAGTATACTCTCCAGAGGGAGGTGTCGGTCTGTTTACAATAAAGCATCCAACAAATGGAATACCAATAACAGTAAGCTATGCAAATGATCTTTCCATTAGTTCTCGTTCTTTTCATTGATTAATTGATAAACAGATGGACGGATGGACGGATTGATTGATTGAAAAGTACACTGCACTTACAGAATTATCTCAAATTTAGCTTAGTTTAACCCAAGTTCTTCTTTCAGTCCTAGCCTCCCATGAGGTAGCTTTAAGTACCTTTGATGTAATATATCAAACACAAGACAGCGTTTTTCATCACATTTCCAAACACCGAGAAGAGAGTTGAAAATACGACGCGCAGGGGAGTATTTCTGACAAACTTCGAGGTGTTTTGAAATGTGATGAAACACTCTGTCGAGTGTTTGATATATCTTCTCAATCGAAACTAAAACTACGGAGAAAACGGAAAAATAAAATCGTCAAAATCTATGCTAATTAAGATCAGATTTCCAAACTCCGTCACGGTTCTGATTTCCTTTGTTTTAACTAGATGAATTATTAATGAGTTTGAGACATTATTTTATTAACTCATGAGTTTTTATCCCTGGTATAAAGAACACTTCTCCCCGGTAAGACATTCGAAGAACTGAACACCTGGTATTCAAAGACCCATTGAAGAACATAAAGTTCCTTATGACGAAGTAAAACATTCTCTAAACTTCAAAGACCGACCAACGCTCCCCTCACCCCTTCAGCTACTAAACATTCATTTTGCCTAGATCTGCTTGATAAAATCAAACTGCTTAACACCCACTGAGCAACTAAGCTACGAAGTTAGTCTGTAGTCGATCATACACTTAACCTTATGGCTGTATTTATGGTAACACCACCACCAAGACCGCGTTTTTATGTGCCTTTTTTGAAATTTTTCCGCAGTCTCGGCAGGGTTACTAGCTGACCACCAAATAACTGTTACTGTCCCCGCCAAATAACCTACTTCAACCCACCAGTACCCTTTCTTCTTTTAATACGTTTTGAACAATCTCTTCACTTATCCAATTATTTATGAGCTGGCTCACAGGAGCCTTTGATTCAGCAATGTTGTTGGATGGAAGACTCGTGTAAAGTTCATTAACAGTCATTGGTCATTTCTAGTAACTTTCAATCCACCTATTTTTATTCAAATTGATTTGTTCTGTTGAAGATCCATGTTCAGCAAATATATGTGATTTTTGACATCACCATTTCTTGTTACTTGTTTATGTACAGGCAGTCTTGTCATAACCCTTTAAATACCAAGTTTCAGGAATTTTTAAAGCCATTTTCTGGGCTTAGGCAATCTGTCAAATTTCGTGATTGCACATAAGAAGCTCAAGTAAAAATGTGTGCTGTTTCAAAACACTGAGGGCTCAAATTTTCATTGTGACGTCAGCATTCAGATGTTGCTTTCTTGGTAAGCGAGCATACGGGCTCAAATCTGGCAAAAATTTTTATTTTTTTTTTAGTCATTTTCCACCAGAAACCCCCAGGCTGGCACCATTAAGCTAGAATGGTGGGTAGAGGCAAACGTCTGAAAGAAACTAGAGGTGAGAGATGATTTGACGATGATTGGAACGCCAAAAACATTTGTATCAAAACATGGCGGTTCATGAGTAAAGTTGTCTCTCTGGCCGTTCTGTGGATGGATTCCGAGACCTGCCAAGGCAATTTGGACAACTTTTGACTTTCAAAGAATGCAGTTTGTGCAGTATTTTGCCGGTAGGATTGGGTGGCTCGACACTTAAAAAAAATGTATGAAATAGAGGTAGGTGGACTTGCTTTCGCCGACATTGCTGTTTTACCCAGGCATTCCTTTCGGTCACCAATAAGGAAATTACAGGTTTGCAAGCATTGCTCTAATCGAATGGTAATTGCTCAGTCTGCTGAAAGATTGATGAGAATTTTTCTTGGTGAACGGAAAACAATAGGCTTGAAGTTTGCTGCAAATGTACACTTTTGGATTCAGAATTATTTTTTCATTACAAAAATTGGAGACAAAGAACTGTGTTTTTTGCTGTTGTCCTATGAAGTAAAAAACGGGCATTTTCGGATTTGATGCAGAACGAACAACCATATACAACGGAAATCTAGAGCTGTAGTCAGTTAGTTGGCTTTAAAAGCTATGAAAATTATCACTTTGCCATAACAAGGGATCATTACTATCATGTGTCCAGATATGTGAAAGCTGCAGATTTTTTAATCACTGCTGGTGTTTTCTACCCAAATATGCGTAGTTGGGCATTTAAGGGTTAACTTACGTTTTCTACCAGTCTCTCCGATGTAGGAAGACTGGCACAAACCAATATTAATAGTAATTGTTTATAAAAATGGACCATTATTTTTAGGTTTCCTTATCGACACAAATGTATATTTTGGCTGTTCAAAAATCTGTTAAAATCCGTGACAAAGCCCCTTTAAACATTAAACTACTGAAAATTGAGCGAAAAGCAGTTAATTAGTGATTTGAACAAATATGCAGTTAAATTTTAACATTGCGGTTTTAAGTTAGACGAACTTCTTGTTTACATACATGCATTTGCTCACCTGAATCATATCTTTCTGCTGAAGACCTGGCAGAAGATAAAGATGAAATCCCTAAAATGATAAACAAATAAAATGAATACCTAAAGGCGATCTGAGCTCAAAGCCGCAAAGTCTATAATGGGTCATATTATGATATGTAGAATATCAAGATCACCGCGACTGTAAACATTTTAACTACCCCTCCATCATCCCAGCAACTGACTTGATTTATCTCAACTAAGCTGTGTTCACACTAGGCCGAAACGTGATAAGTCTGATTATGAATGAAACATGTTTCATTCTGAAAAGTATTCACATCATCATACGACGCGTTGCACGAATCATGATCGAAACATGTGTTCATTCGGAGCATGATTGAAAGAACCTCCCGAGGTAGTTTCAATCATGATCAGATGAAACATGTTAAAAATGGAGGACATGCGGAAAGGAGGCGGGTGCCCAAAAGATCCAAAATTGGGCCTACTATGAGACCACATGTTTAGTTGAACGTTTTTCGAAAAATATACCATGGATTTTCGGATTTGGTAATGGATGTGGTCTTGGGTTTTTCCTATTTGGTTTCCGGTTTCTCTGTTGCATTTTGCATTTTCTTTATGAATTATTAATGCTTTTTTTTTTTTTTTAAAAATTTAAAGTTCTTTTACTAGACCAAAATTATTTATTTCTTTACCCTTTTCCAAAGTAAATTACTAGAAAACCCGTCCCTTCACAGAGGCACATAGCATATATATGTGGAAGTAACCCCCCTCCCGACCTTGGGGTAGTAACGATCAACTTCAAATATGTATTTCACCTTTGCAAAGGTCAAAAAATATTTAAAAAATTATAAACAAAATAATGACTCCAAGTGTTCTACAGGCCAAAGTTAAAGCCCATAGATAGTATACTCTCCAGAGGGAGGTGTCGGTCTGTTTACAATAAAGCATCCAACAAATGGAATACCAATAACAGTAAGCTATGCAAATGATCTTTCCATTAGTTCTCGTTCTTTTCATTGATTAATTGATAAACAGATGGATGGATGGACGGATTGATTGATTGAAAAGTACCGGTACACTGCACTTACAGAATTATCTCAAATTTAGCTTAGTTTAACCCAAGTTCTTCTTTCAGTCCTAGCCTCCCATGAGTTAGCTTTAAGTACCTTTGATGTAATATATCAAACACAAGACAGCGTTTTTCATCACATTTCCAAACACCGAGAAGAGAGTTGAAAATACGATGCGCAGCGGAGTATTTTTGACGAACTTCGAAGTGTTTTGAAATGTGATGAAACACTCTGTCGAGTGTTTGATATATCTTCTCAATCGAAACTAAAACTACGGAGAAAACGGAAAAATAAAATTGTCAAAATCTATGCTAATTAAGATCAGATTTCCAAACTCTGTCACGGTTCTGATTTCCTTTGTTTTAACTAGATAAATTATTAATGAGTTTGAGACATTATTTTATTAACTCATGAGTATATAGTATATAGAACACTTCTCCCCAGTAAGACATTCGAAGAACTGAACACCCGGTATTCAAAGACCCATTGAAGAACATAAAGTTCCTTATGACAAAGAAAAACATTCTCTCAACTACAAAGACCGACCAACGCTCCCCTCACCCCTTCAGCTACTAAACATTCATTTTGCCTAGATCTGCTTAGTAAACTCAAACTGCTTAACACCTACCAAGCTACTGAGAGGCTTCTAAGCTATGAAGTTAGTCTGCAACCCATCATACACTTAACCTTATGGCTGTATTTATGGAAACACCATCAACAGGACCGCACTTTTATGTGCCTTTTTTTAATTTTTTCCTCAGTCTCGGCAGGGTTACTAGCTGACCACCAAATAGCCGTTACTGTCATCGCCAAATAAGCTACTTCTACCTACCAATTCCCTTTCTTGTACGTTGTCAACAATCTCTTCACTTATCCAATTATTTATGAGCTGGCTCACAGGAGCCTTTGATTCAGCAATGTTGTTGGATCGAAGACTCATGTTTATAAGTTCATTAATAGTCACTGGCAGTCACGAGGTACTTTCAATCATGATCAGAGCAAATATGTAAAAAATGGCAGACATGCGGAGAGGAGGCGAGTGCCCAGAAGATCCAAAATTGTTCCTACTATGAGACCACATGTTTAGTTAAAGTTTTTGAAAAATAAACCACGGGTTTTCGGATTTGGTAATCGATGTGGTCTTCCGTTTTTCCCACTTGGTTTTCCGGTTTCTCTGTTGAGAATTATGTAGCAATAATGTCCTCAATTCTGGGCTCCAACCAGACCCTGCTGCCAAGAAACCTCTTGATGCTTTTACGTTCAAAATGCAAGCTCGCTCATAACTGATCAGAAAATTAAAAAATTTCTAAAAACACTTTTTTCATAAATCTCCCCATGTAACAGGTTAGTGTTTGGGGTTTTGTGTGTGGTTTTCGGTTTTGATCGAGATTTATTTTGGTTTTGGATGAGTTTTTGTGCGGTTTTGCGGCTTCTACTAGGACCCAACGCCCCCATCTATATAATATTGATGTTGTAAAAAGCCACTGTAAATCACTGTGGTCATGAGACATGACAACTTAGTACAGTAAAGGGATGGGAAGAAGAGAGAATAAATGTGTCAAGCACAAAATAAGGAGGGTGAAAAACAAAAAGAAGTGCAAAGCAAGATTTGGGATCATAAAGTAACAGAAATGCCAGGAGCTGACTCTGAAGTTACTGTTCGCCGATTGCGCAAAATAATACAAAGGATTTGTTTTGCTCAATCAGGAGCCAGCATTCGCAGAGTTGCTTGGAAATGGTCTGGAGAGACTCGTTTCCCAGGGGCTCTTTTACTTTTATAGAAAACTTTTGCGATACGATTTCTGCACGGTTTACTTCGTTTCGCCCCGACTAACTGCCCCTGCGTCTCCGAGGATGAGTTGCAACACATTTATCCAATGTAATTGTAATTCAGTATCGGCGCTAAGCTCTGAGGTCGCTTGCGGGCGGGAAATTCCATGATTTCGCAGAACAGTGACTGAAAGCTACAGGTATCTTTCACTATTTTTTAACCTCGCTTTCGATCGTTTGCACCCAAACAACAAAATTTTATACACAAGAATCTTGATGCTATTTCTCGTACTGCTTTGAATCTAATTTTAGTTTAGAAAACGAGGTAAGTCGGAATCACGCCACACCAAAAGCCAGTTGATTGCATTTCACAACCAATGAAATCGTCGCATTGGAATTTGTGATTGGCAGGGATTGGCAGGCTGAACAGTTCAGCCTCGTTATATAGGATCGCTCCGTGTTTAAACATTAATTTCTTTTGTATTTTCTTTATGAATTATTAATGAGTTTTTGAGGTACAGCTTCCACATCAAATCAAAGGGCCCTATGAGGCCGTGACTGTTTTTTTAAGCGATGACGTCATCGTTTAATGTGTTCGTGCGAGTTCTTGTCGCTTTTATTTAACAAGTGACAAATTAAATCATCGAAGTCGAACGTGCATCACTTGTAAAGATCTATATGGATTTACGTTGTTTTTCATTTTGTTTTGCATTGGTTGTAAAAGAAGCAAGCTCCAAGCAGACAAATTCACAGGGTCGTAACGAGGTATATTTTTTTGTAGCTGATCCCATTTTTTTACCCAGAATTTTGATCCCTGATCCCAAAAGCGATCAGAATTCTGATCCCTGATCCCGCAAAAATTTGTCGATCCCACGATTTTCAGAAAAAAACTTAATTACTAATTGACAGCAATCGTGACTGTGCAAGGTGGACCTGTCTGTAATTTGTTTTAAAGGAAATACAGAATACCATTCCTCGTTGTTCTTTATTATAACTTTTTAAAGCGTAAGGTGCCTAGCTGAATTGACTTGCTCTCCACTTCTCCTGATCGACTTCATCTATTGTAGAATTTAAGTTATCACAATCAGCACTTGAAAGGACACTTAGTTTACACGTATATGCTCAATATGCTCGGAAATAATAAGAAAAACTCGCACGATTCTAATTCATAGAGGTAGACTCTTTTTATATATAAGAACGTCTAATTTTGCGGCTGAGGCTGAGCGCTTTTATTTTGTTTACGATTTGAGACTGAAAACGCTCTAAAGGCGTTCTTAAGTACATTATAAGTCTAACTTAGGCCACAAACTGAATTGTTCTACAGAGTGTATCATTCAATAAGAAAACAACATTGTCAATGTTAAGGTATTTCGTTTCAAGCCTTGAGTTAGACCACAGTTTTGCATTTATTTATACTGCTCATCAAACAAGAAATTAAAACAAAGAGGCAAAATTAAGGTGTTCTCTGACTCTTAGCCTAGGGTATGTTCTTAGCATGTTCTTAAAATTTGGGTAAATTTCAGCCTCAGCATAGTTAATAAAAGGTTCTTATAAAAAAGAGTGTATTGTAAGGTATAAAAAGCGATTGCTCTAATACTTTGTCATTGTTTTTTCTTCCTTGTCTTTAAAGGAGGAAAATATACGATGATCATTATTGGTTAAAAACATTTATCAAGTTGTAATATATAAATTATTCACCAAAGTAGAGGTGACAAGAGATGTATATTTTCACTGGCAATGAGGTAAATAATTGTTTTAGTATACGCCACTGAAGTGAGTTAGGGGAGATTCTTCGTCTAGACAACTTGCCATAAATTGTACCCTTGAAACTGCAAGGGATGTTTGTTTGCAACTGGAAAGAAGGTTTTTCTGTATGTTTTTTTTGTAACTTCAAAATATAATTTATTTAAACCTCAATAACAATTTGCTAAATTTTGATCGCCACAAAGTTCCAAGACACAATTAAGGTAACTTCCGGTGACGCTAAACCACATATCTTGTTACTCTTCTGCCGGATCTGCTGCGTCCAGCTTCAAAGCGCGTCAGTTGGTCATCATCGTCTTCATGGTTGTTGTCATCAGTGTCCATGTCACTGCTCCCCGAATCATCTTCGTTGGACCCGTGAGCCAAGTTTTTCAGGCGTTCCTCTTCGGTTTTACTAAGGATGTATGTCTCACCACCCTGATCAAATTTTGCAATGTCTAGAATACATTGAGGTGGGTTCTTGTTATCCTCATTACCGACAGTGTAAATGAGTGGATCTTCCTCTGACGGCTCTAGCCAGTTTAGATGCATTGTGCGCTCAAGGATACCATCATTGCTGCGATGAAGGTCCTCGCGGAGAATTGCCAGGAAAAAAGGCTCCAAATATCGTTTCCAGTTGTGCTTCATCACAACCCTTCGTCCAAGGCTTGAAGTTCCTCGAGCATGTCAACGACATTGTCTGTTTGAGGGGAAATAACTCTTCGGACCATGCTCAGAGCCAGAGGCAGAGTTCCAGCTTTTTCTTTCGTTTTGTCTCTGACTCTTTGCTGCTGAACTCCTTGACCGAATTCCTTTGCAAAGAGCCTCAAATCTCTAGCTTCTTGTTGTAAAACTTCCTTTCCCTTGGAACTGCATGTCTTCTCGCCTAAAATTGTCTTGTCCAGTGATCCTGGAACGGTCATAAAGCCACTCAGGCTCCTTTTTGTCAAGCGCAGGTGTTATAATTGTTTTATTAAAAACACCCAAAGAATTGCAATATTTGAGCTCCCATGCTATTCTTAATGACGTGTACACCTGCCATTATTGTGGTCCATGCTATATGGGCTCACAAACCAAGACCTATAAACCAATAAAAACTCAGCGATATACCATGGCTAATAATTCTGAATAATTCCATATACATACATCAAATATATATAAACAGAATTCGAGAAGTTTAATTCAAACTTGCATCTGTATGCGCAGGTAACGCAAAAGATATGCTAATGGCGGGCTTGATGAAGCTTTATCAGCGTTAAAAGTACGCAACCAAATATTCTGGAATATTACTACATGTTATAGAACCCTAAAAGGTTTGACAGGATTAAAACTTGAGTAAGACTTGCAATTACCTTTTCTCGGGGGAAGAGCTGGACGATGACGAGGACCTAAGTCAAATAGAAGCAATAATCATCACTGTTGTATTCACCAATTTCTGGTTCAGTAACCTTTGAAAGTATTGCGCTGGCCTAATGTGTCGCATATCAAACTCTGCACCAAGAGGCATACACTGTACTAGGCTTCAAGCCCTGGCTGTGATCTTTGTCTTAAGTGTTTTCTTGACCATAGATAGCCAATATTATGCTGGCATGATTTGGAGCATAAATAGGCCTGGTTTGCAACAGTGAGCCTCATGCTGGTATAATAATTATTGTCATTTTGGCCATTGCAGGATTGGCCGCACAGGAATACATGTAGTAGCAATAAATGGCTGATTCGGGCTTGTAAAAAACACTGTTTAAGCTAGTTTGGTACAGTACCTTCATCATCTGACCCAAAATCATCTTTATCTGTTCCAGTTTTCAGTTTTCCATAAACTGTTTCTGTTTGAAAATCCTCTTGATCATCTGTTTCTGTTGAAATCTTTTCACTGGAGGAATGGGCTGGCATTTCTTCTTGTCCAACTTCACTTTCACATTGACCTTTGGAGATAAAGATGGACTAGTGAGCTGGCCTTCATGATGTAATCAATGTACAGTGTATCTGTTCACCTATTAACATCAGATTCAGTATTTATTATACAGTGTACAGCTGTGGTCATAGACTTTTGTTTGTAATTCTGGACTTGACAAAGATGAAATAAAATGTCAGCAAATGTGAAACAGTGAAATAATGATGAGATAGTTAAGCTATGTCACGAGCATGGGGTGCGACCATTTTCTTACTTGAATTGTCTCAAACTTTACCTAGAAACCAAATGGTGTGATTGTTATGGAATGAAACAGGCTCCAGGCAAGCTCGGGTTTTAATAACATAATGCATGCAATAAAAAAATATTGAGCAAAATAATAAATGGAAAGCACTTAATATTAGCTGCTTGGGAGAAAAAGAAAGAGAAAAGAAAACATCAGAGGGAGAAAGAAAAAGATTGTGTGGGTGCCTGCCCGTGTTGAACTCTCGCCATCCCTAACCCATTGAGCTAACGTAACACCTAGGTCCACAACGCATACATGTGTCTAGAATGTTATGCATTAGTGGGGGCAGTGATTTGTGTAATTTTAAGAGGTTCAAAGAAGATAAAGAAGAAACAATTAAAATTATTTTTGGAACACCACCAATTGAAAATATTTTTATCTTTTCAGCTTTTATTATCCAACACTGCTTCGTAGAGTACAAATAATGCGCGAAACGAGTACAAATATCACACGATATTTGTACTCGTCTCATTCCCCTGACTACGTGAAAGATTAAAAACCTTGGCAAGTCAGAATTTTGGGGAAACGAAAACGTTGGATAATAAATCTCTTATTAGACATTTTAGTGTGCTGTATCAATGTAAATTTTTACTCCTTATTTGTATTTTGACTCGCCCTTTGGGCTTGCCAAAATACTGCATGGCTCGTATACAGCGATACTACACACTAAAATGTCTAATAAGATTATATATACATGTACCAATTGAAGAAGTGTTCACCCAAGTGGAAAGCATGAACCATGAATGATATAACCCAATGGTATTGTGGGTAGATAGCATTGGTAAGTTTAGTACTATTCCTTTTATTGATAATCAAGATATTCTCTTTTTTTAAGGGCATAAAGAGTCTTAAGAGCATGATTTATACAACCTGTTTTATTATCATGCTTATTCTGTCACAGACCACGATTATTTTTTTCTCATTTACCAGTAAACATTTGGGTCGCATCGTTCATGGTTTTATTGCTTTTCATGGGTCAACGATTCTTCAATCAGGTGTACACTGCTGCTCATACATGTACTTCATTATGCAAAATAGTTGTTGTCTCAAAGAGACCCTTTGATTTTTTTTTGGCATATTTGAACTATATCTGCACAATAATAAACATACTTCTGTTACTTAATTTAACTAATCGGCATTGTATTTCACCAAATATTTTTTTTACCATTCTCTGGTTATGGATATTTTCTGGAACCAAACAATAAAGTGGCTATTTTGGCCACTGTATGATTGGCCACATGGGAGTATTTATATGCTTGCCAACAAAACTAAAACACCATTGTTTTATTTTTATTAGACCTCAGCTCACCACAGGCTCAGTTAAAAGACATTGTTTGCAAAGCAATAAATGGCAAGGACATCCGAAGTTGAAGAACATAATTAGAGCTTGTGGAAAACAAAGTTTGGCAACAAGTAGTTGGAAAAATTACTGAAAGACGATACAGGGAATGCAGATACTTTCCCCTTAAATTTGATCATTATCACATGGAAACATTTCAGAGGCCCCCTGCTCCTTTTCAACCCTAAACCCTTTGTAGATAAGGATTGTCTGTGCAAATATCTAATGTTTGGGAGTTCAACTTTGAGACAGGGAAGGATGTAGATGTACCTTCAACATCTGGTACTGAATCAGCTGAATCCTCTTCATCTGCTTCAGTTTTCAGTTTTTCATAAACTGTTCCTGTTGGTAAATCATCTTCATCATATGTTTCTGTTAAAATCTTTTCATCAGTGAAATGACCTTCTTTTTCTTCTTGTCCAACTGCACTTTCACATTGACCTTTGAAGATAAAGATGGACTACTGAGGTTGTCTACATGATGTTATCATTATGTTCACATGTAAACATCTAATTATCTTACCAAATGCACGTCAGTACAACATATTTGAAACTTATCTTGGCTATTGGGGCTGACTACTTGCCATTAACTTGCAAAATTATCTTGAAATTTGGTCACAGTTGCCACAAGTCAACTGAAAGTAAAATCTGCCACATTTACTTGTGTTATGATGCTCATTCACGTCGTTTTCAATCACGTGCAATTTTTAACTTCATGCAGTGTTTAGAAGTGATAATCTTGAATCAAAGTACATGCATCAGTATAAGCAAATCAAAAAAGAAAATAGATACATTTCCCGTTTGTGGTGATTTTTTTTGCGAATCATGAATTGTGTGACAATGAAATTAATAGGGCTACAGGTGAGCCAAGGTCAACTACAGCTTGATGACATGGGTGTTTTTGATTTTCTATAGCCGCAAGGTTTGCGCAAGTATAAACCTGTTAAATATGTACTGTTAGGACACAGCATTTCAAGTTCTGCTTTCCCCTGTTGTTCTCGGCAAATTTCCCCCATCGGGATAAAGGACAAAGGAAAGATGAAGATCCCCGGTTCAACAAAAAAGTGCTCAAGTGTTAACTGTGAATAATCAACATTTTGGCGAAGATTTACATTATTCACCATGAAGTCCATGATAACTATATAAAACCAATATACCGCAAAGTCCTGGTCAATTATGTATTGTTTAACTGCTTTTCCATTTTATTCATTAAACAATTTCAGAATACAAAAAAATAGCACTCGCGGGAGTGCGCGTGGTTTCAGCTACATGTATGTTTTGTCTGTTACAATTATGTAAAAATTTCTCACGGTCTAAAAGCTTGAAAAGGAAATCACTTACAATAGTCTCTGGGAATGCGTGACAAATTGCATGTGAATGGATGATTTGCATATTTGCGAGCTGATTTGACCTGTCTACTGTGTTTATGAGTAAACAAGCTCGAAAGTCGTTTCTCAAAAAGTACTGCACAAGTCACATCAAGAAGCATCCCTTCCGAAAGGTATTTCAAAGTGCAAAATAGTTTTGTTCCTTGTTTGTTCTGAACTTCGCTTTAAAACTGCGAGAGCAAATTTTTGCATATTTAATTACACGGTAACAAGAGCTGTTTAGGATAACAAAAGCTGGCAACACTTGCTAAGAAGGGTATGAAAGGGCCGTTTCTTCGGAAAACCCTGACGATTGTGATCAATGTTAGTCTCTTGGGAAGCATTTAGAAAGTGTTGAGCAGAAAAATTGCATCAGAAAGTGGAAGCTCTCCAAAATTTAGCGACAAATTGCATGCGAATGGATGATTTGCATATTTATATTTGCTAGCTCGCTCCGCATGGCTGATTCGCCCTGTCTATGGTGTTTACGCTTAACACGCTCGAAAGTAGTTTCTCAAAAAATACTAAACAAATCACATAAAGAAATATCTCCTTTATCGAGAGCTCTGTCTGGTTCTCAGACTAAAATAGCACAAAACCATTGCTAATGAAACTTCCTCCGAAATCCACCGCCCAGAGAAACGCATAAACAAACGTTGCTTCAACGTTTCACATGTTATCTGCAAAGAAATATCGACTGCGAATTCACAACCTCGTTCTCAGGCCCATCATAAAATGCTTGTCACGAAAATACTTCGCACATGTCAATAAACCATCGACTAAAATGTCAAAAACGTCAGGAAGCTACATCCAAGGAGACCCGGGAGGACACTGCACGTATCAAGTCTACCAAGAATGTCGGTTCAGTGAAGATGTGGGAGAAGAGTTTCTCATCTATAAGAAGATTGGCTCCAATCTTTCTGTCTGTTTACAATCACATCGAAGATAATCATATAAGCCATTTCCTATCAACACTCACAGTACATCCGGGAGTACATCAGTATCAGTCATTGACACTGACTTTGTTCTGTTCTGTTTCAACAATTATATTCAGTATGAAGTTATTTTTCTTTATTCCCATTAAATAAAGGCTGATAGTGACTATACCCTATGCGTTTTACTAGTTTCCGGTGTCCGAACAAAATTGCCTTGGATTAGTTCGATTTTGTTCGATTTTGTTTGATTGGTTCGAAAATCGAACTCACAGCAAAATAGATGTTTGATTTTGTTTGATTGCCGAACCCAATCGAACACCAATCGTTCGATTGGATTTTTGTTCGATTTTGTTCGATTAGATATGCCAGGATTAACCCATTGACTCACAGTCCAGAAGGCTTTTATTAGAGCGCACCCACCCCCCAAAAAATTCCTGGCTCCTTTACGGCATTTAACACAAACGTGCAAGTGGGAAAAATATACCATATGCGTACTAAATTCAGACAAATAATTCCTTTCTGAAGTAAACTTTTATTACAACTAGACACGCTGAAAGACCAATTCGTGATTTGAAATGTTTTAAAATTATCAACCTTGATAAATTGATCCCAAACCAAACTTGAAGATGGTGAAAAAAATTTCTTCACCTCCACGCGTCATTTTAACAACTCGCAAAAACACAAACTCTTTCTACAAAATATAACACTAGTTCAAAACACTCTGGTGAAAGGAAGGTTTTCTTTCTGTACAACTGTCACTGACATTTATTTAAGTTTACACAATCCCTTCAGAGGTCTACTTTTGTCGAAAAAAATTTTTTTGGACTAAAATAAAAGTTTACTTTAGATCTAACATTTCCCAAAAAATTAAAGTAAAATCTTAAAATGCACGCAAGTTATTTCGAAAAAAGGGTTTTTAAATAAAAGTTAATAAAATAGTTAGGTGTCATAATCGTCATAGCGCGTTGATTCCCGGCGATGTTTTTGCACGAAACGGCCTTATTAGTGAGCTCTTATTACAAGGACATCATTAGCATTGTTTTGTTTACATGTGATTTTGCTTCTCTTTTATTCTCAATCTTCGTTTTATCGCTCTCCAATTCTCTATTTGGCCTTATTGAGGTCGTGAAACAAGTTAAAAAATAGAGAAAAGTCCTTGGACAGCGACAAATAAAACGAAACAAGACCTATGAAGAAGACAAAAGCGGAATTTGCCGAAAGCAAGGAAAACTTGGCTGAGGGCGACAAGGAATCCTTCAAACAAATTGAACTACCCGTTGCTACTTCATTTTCTGTACTCTTCCCTGGTATATTTTTCTTAGTTTTTCCATTTCTCTCGTACACTCAAGTTCAACAAAGAGAACATACGTGACTGTCACACTATTAATGCCTTTGAATTCCCGCGAACATTGTTTCGCTTGCTGTGAACGGTAGGGGTGCCGTCATCTCATTGGCCGGCGGCATATCCTGTTGACAGAAGGGTGTAACGTGTTTACAAATCTTCAAATGGCGAAAACTCGCAATCATTTTGCACGAGAATACCATCTCTTTGAATGAATTAATAGGGTATGTAGAGTTGACGGATTCTAACGAAATTTGGCCAGAACATTCGTTAAGCATCGAGGAACAAAAGGGTGTCGGGGATTAGCATTAATTTGGATATTTCTCATTTTACGGCCGCGAACGCAACGGGGTCGGCAAATTATTTGCTACTAAAACTTACCGGGTCTATAAAAAGATAACCAATAACAATAACGAAAAAGCCTGACACCCTTTGAGAGATTGATACTTGCTGATTAACATTGTGCAGTACTTTTGCAATAGTGGTTGTGTTTGATACCCGTTTAATTCGGCGGAATGATACTCGGTCGTTTCCGGTTTATCGACTTCTTTTCAAAATTCTGCATATTTTTGAAGCCGTGAGATCCTGCATTATTCACGCTAAAGCACAAGTCAAATTGTAGCCCGACGACTTTTTGCAGTCAATTTTTCACTAAGTGGCTTTACCGATCCTTCTAAAAATCCCATTTAAGTTCAAAGCAGTATTGTACATTACCATTTTCCTGTCTGAAGTCTTGATCAAGTCCGTGAATTGTGGTCAAAACAAAAGATTGCATGACGAGCTAAAAATACTTCTTTCAATGAAGACGACAAACAGTACATGTAGACTTGTAACAATAGAAAATAGCATTGGCCAATATCCTCTGACAATGAAGATTTAAAGCATGTAAAACTAAGTGATTCAATCGATGAATAGCACTGATCTTTGAACAATACCTACCTGTAGTTTGCAAAAGGCTAGACAGGCTAAATGACGAGCGATGCGTGAAAATAACACTTCGGGATCGAGAAGTGCTGACGCATTCCTATCCAATGACGTTTTTATCGCCCACAGCGAAAAGTATTCCCTCAACAAATTAAAACAGTCCCTTGAGAGTATACAAAAATGTGGGTCAGAGAGTGCCAAACGATGCCCCCAATTCTTACCATTTTCCTTGTACCAAGCAAAATAGTCGAAAAAAGCTGCACTTAATAAATTGATTCTACTATTCAGTAGACTAACAAAAAACAAAATTACTAAATAAGTTATGAGAAAACATATTTTTAAAACTAACCTCCAACTGCTGATCCTTTCTCAAAGTACATTTTGTATGCTTTATATTCCTCTTCTAAGATTGTTGTTTTTAGCTTCAACTCTGCAAGGCTAAATTCTGTCAAAATCTCTTTTGTCACAAAACATCTTTGAACCACTTCACCAAGATGGCCAGATGAATAATCTTCCCACAGCTCCTCCAGGATCTCGAGTGAATCACCAATCCCCAGATTCCTAACTTTTCCAGTGCAAAATTCATCAGGGTGAAAATTGTAGCTGGTGGGATGTGGTGTTATCACCAAACTTCCTACATCTACACCAGTCACAAGAACTCTCATTTCTTTCAGGTATGCTTTAAACTCATCACGTTCATCCTTGCACCTTGGTGGTGTAGTCAACAGGTAGTTTGAAGCAATTAAACGGAAGAGTTCTTCTGCTGTCAGAATGCGATTGGGTGCTTGCACAGCTTCCGCTTCACCTGTGCATGAAGGATGCACATGTCCTGATGACACAGGTGCTGCAGACCTCTCCTGATGCCTAAGTTCTGGAGATCCTCCTGATTCTGTTGCTGAAACAGGAGTTCTATTCTTTGTGTTATGTTCTGCATGTTTCATGCTATCCACATCAACCTTAATTTTCAAAGCTGTTGATTTAAAACAATAATTTATTCTCAAAGTCTACTATTAGTTCAAAACTTTTTTAAGTTATGCTACATTTACATGCCATCAGTGTTTACCATAAAGTAACTTACATTTCTACTGAAAAAAAAAGGACAAAAATTGAGAGCAGTGAGCAAATACAGTCTGTGAAGGAAGATCTCACAGTGATTCACCTGTGTAGAGTTCTTTTCATGCCACCAATACATGAACAAGAAATTCTTCTGGTAAGGTTGCTGATCATTAAAAACTGGAACATATCACTGTTGACACCACAGTGCTGGATTATAAATACTTTTGCATAATTTTTCAATGTAGGTAGTTGAATTTAGAGAGACAAATGGCATTGCCTAGCATGCAGTTTTCAACATGAAATTTGGGAACTTGAGGAGGCTTTATAAGGAGTTCCTTATCGTTATAAGCATTGAGTTATTTCCAAAATAATCTCCTCCCCTGATGGGTGGCAAAATAAAAGTACAAATTAGGTAAAACTGTGTACCGCATGCATGACATGGTCAAAGTTAAACAAACGTTTTGTTAATGCGCTAAATACAAAAATTGTTTACAGAGGTTTCAAGACTGCTGTCTCTTAATCAGCGTAAAAATGCAGTGGCAAAATAGCTCCCCACATTTTCAGGACTGCTAGAGCCCTTCCTGCTACCAACCAGATTCCCAAGGCAAAGACCTGCGTCCCAATCCCCAGATTCCTAACTTTTCCAGTGCAAAATTCATCAGGGTGAAAATTGTAGCTGGTGGGATGTGGTGCACAATTGTTTGTTCTGACATAAATACATTTCACACGTGAACCATACAAACATCACCTTGAGGTTTTGCTTGCAGCAAAAACATCACAAAACAAAGTCATGTAATGTATTTAATTGATGTGGTTTAAATTTATCTTTGGTTTAAAATTTTTCAAACTACATGTAGTTTGATTTTTAGTTTTTATTGCCTTATTTTCATTACCATAATGTGAAACAAAGGGAAACAAAAATCAAACTGGTTTGAAAAATTTTAAACCAAAGATGGATTAAACCACAAAATATTCATTATCATTTCTATAGTCTGTGATATGCAATCTCATGAATTTGAAAAGGTAAGTGAAAGCAATATATAATTATTACCAGCTGTGTCAGTTGTCTCTTCAGAACCTTCAACCTCAGCTGAAGCAGCTTCCACAGTGACAGGTTGCTGCTCAGGAAGGGGATTATTGTCATCAGGAGCCCGAGCCGGTTGCTGACCAGCAGATGTTTCTGTAAAAAGATAGAATTGCATTTTTATGCCACAGTTGTTTAAGCTTGAACACTGATCAGGTTTCAGATGATCAAGTGGTGCATTTCAAGACCACAGTAAAATGTAAGTAATTAATCATAATATTATGATTGCAAAACATCATTTATTTTAGTAACAGAAAATAGCAGTGCACATGATTTTATTTATATGGCCTGCAGATGCAAACACAAGAGAAAGTTCAGGACAATGCAAATGTTTATGAAAACCCAGGCACTCTGATGAATGTTCAAGAATAAGTGATAAAAAACAAACTGCAGTGTTACTATCATTACCTACAATGGTGGTTGCCTTTCCAGGAGCTTCAACTGGAGCAGCTTCATCAGCAGAACGTGGCTGCTCAGTAGGGGGATATTCATTGTCATCAGGAGCAGATTGCTGGCCAGCAAATTTTTCTACAAAATGGAACTGCACTTTAAATTATACTCATCATTGTTGAAACCTCAAGCTCGCCTAGCATAATTATTACATAACTCAGCTGCCATGTAAAACTATGAGGCAGAAAAGCATCGCAACCAGAAGTTCAAAGGGAAGTCTACATGTACATTCAATGTAGGCCTGTTAACTATCCTTTTAGCAACATCATTTTTAACGACCTTTATAAAACCCTTAAAGAACCCTTTTGATATCTGACCCTCACACTCTTGTGAGATCCATAATGTAACATCATAGTCTGGCATCGCTTTTTTTTTCAGCTCATCGCATGTGGCATTGTATTACATTATTTTTAGTAATTGTTTTCATCACTATGTTTATTCCGCAGGGTCCGAAATTAACTTTTTTATGTCAACACCAACTGGCTGGACCAAAATTCTTTGTTGCCACAAGGCAATTTCTGGTCGCCAAAATTTTTCAATCTTTCTGCTTACACTAAAAGACGAAGTACTTGTTGTTCTGGTGTATTTTTGACCATTTTTCTGCTAAAAACAATTATTTTCCAACCAGAAAACAACAGCGACAAGAAATCAAAAGAAAGTCGAGTCTTTCGAGGTCTCCTTCACTGAATGAAAACTCTCCAACATTGAAACGGAAACAACTTCAAAGCCTTAGCCATAATTTCAGCTCTTCAAGCAGGCTCACAATGGTTTCCAGCACTTTTCCAGTTCTTCAACTTTGATGGCCCTTACCAAATCTACATATATGTGACATATACCGCTACATATATATGCCACATATATGTAACATATATGCCCACATAGATGTGGCATAGCTGTGGCATATATGTCACACGTATGTTAGATGTAGGTATTTGGGACTTGTGGGCAGTTATATGATGCATATATGTTACATGTATGTTGACATATATGTTACATACATGTGTAAGATGACAGGTTAATTAGCGTGCTGCCCCATTGATGAACCAATCTGCGGTTTCCGCGGTCATGGGGCCATTTTGGCAAAATCGAGCAGGAATAATTTTTGACTGGCCCAGGTATATAGCTTGGGGGTTATCCCTCGAAAGCCCCTTTAGGAGGACATTAAACAAATTAAACCAGTACGTCATGTGGCACTTTGGCCATTAATTGAGATCTCAATTAATGGACAAAATGCTACTTGAGAGCTGTAAACATAAATATATTGACTGGCCAAGGAAGCTTGGTAAGTGCAGCTTGTACCATTAATTATACATATTTTGTCCCTCATTTCAGGCCCCTTTTAAGAAGGACATTAAACAAATTTAATATGAGACTCACTCACTTTGAATTTTTTAATATGCATCACTTGATTACTCAGATGTGATAATTTCTATCTTAACCACTAATACAAAAAGATTGAAAATCACAAATGGATCGATGTGTCAAAACAGTTCTTAAATTGCAGAACTTAAATAATCACAATGTAGCAACTGCACTTCTCCGTTGAGTGCAACATGAAACTTTTTTCCTGTAAAAACTGTAAGTAAGGCAAAAGAAGCTTTGAAAACTGAAAACTTCTGCTGTCATTATTGACAGGAATGTCATTTTTATATTCATTAATTTTCTATCACTGTCACTGCAATTTGCATCTACTTATCCTCCTCTGAATGGTTTTCCATTTTCTTTCCCCCATTTTTTTTTTTTAGAAAGTCTGCCAGGATCTGATTAATCTTGGAGGCATCAATTTTTGGGAAGACTTTTATCACTCTGATGTATCTGAAAAAAAAAATCAAATTTTTACAGCAGTTAAAAAATTATAGAGAATATTAATAGTTATTTAGTAGATTAAAGGAAACAACTACAGTAGCCTGGTCAACTTTCAAGTCTGACTAGTAAGACATTAGTTTTGAATAGTACTTGAAACCTACTGTCATATGAACAGTTAACAGGCAGCTTGCAAATTGCAAGATATCAGTGGCAAAAAGAAAATGCCGGATAACACTTCCCGGAGCAACCACAGAATTCAGGGCCACTTTGGTCCACCTCATTTACATGTGTCGGAACTCTTTTATAGAACGAGGCATAATACAATAGATGCTATTCGTATTCAATGACATGCAAATAAGTGGCCCTGTATTCTGTAATTTAGCCCACTCCCTTAAAGGAATACATGTAAGTCTGCTCTGGGAAATTTACACTAAAAAATCTACATTACACAACAGTCCAATAATTTACACCCTGATGAAGCCTTTTAGCTGCTTGGAGTCAATTTGAATTCGGTTATATAAATTACTCCTCAACGAAATAGAATGAAACTGTTGTAATTGACATCACACACACAGTCGAATTTGGTGACATACATGTAATTCCGTTAAGAATGTCGCCAAACACATCCAACGTTAAAATGCAATTCGTGCAAACAAAGAGAGTTATGCTTCTTTAAAAGCCAAGTCTCCAGATCCATGAAAGTTCCTCTGGTTTTATTTGAGAAATAATTATAAGCTTTAAGTTGTACTCACCGCTAACGACTGGCCTCGACTGTCATGGCGTTGTTTGATCAGCTCCAAGAATCGCAAACTTTTGTACACTATTCGTCTTTATCAAAGCACGATCTGTTCTCTATAATTACTGTAGGCGAAACACTTACTGACTGTGACAGTTTAGAATCGTTTAGAATACAAAACATTCTAACGAGCGACCAACACTAGTGCAATCAACAGCAGCAGAATTCAAAACAACGGCGCCAAAAAGAATGAATAACGACACAACATGCTAATAGTCACGTGGGATGATTTGCGTAATATGATTGGTTTCTCAACGGAATTCCGCTGGAGAGTTTAACTGCGGTCTCAATAATCATGGCGGCGCGGTCGCAAAGTGATCGATCAGTATCAAGCAAGAACAAGCAAGATGGTTTCTGTTCTTTGCGATCACATTCTGGTGAAATTGTCGAGGTTATAAAGAAATAAATGGTGAGAATGAAACACATATCAGGTGGTCAGTTTATCTGCCAACGTTTTGGAGAGTAAGAAGGCCTAGGGTTGAAAGTCTTACTTCATTTACGGTGCATACAATACTGCAGGTGAGAATGCAAAATGGACTCTTCAGTATAACATTCTTTAATTTGTTATCCAGCTAGTAATCTTCAAAGCAAACATGCTTTTGTTCCGGAATAATGCTCATTTTTTACTTTTAGTGTTTGAGGTTTCTAGAAATCCTAAGAATTCCTCGGAATATTTCCAGAAAGCAGAATTTTTTTTCGCATTTAGGGAATTGGCAGAATAATTAAGTAGCGAGACTGAAATCCTGCAAAATGTGCATGTGAAATGTTATGTTAGAACTGGCACTACACTAAACAAACGATCTGTAAAATGAAGTTTAAGTACACTAGTAGCTAGGGTACAACACTACACCACCGAGTACAAAATGTTTTACATTTATTCTGATTTTATTCATCATTGCATCTGACATAATTGTGTATTATTATACTTTTAAAGGAATTTAGTTATGGTGACCAATGTAGCAAACATCCAGGAGAAAGTTTTCTACTTGACTGGAAATAAAAAGTACACATGTTTTGTCAGAGCACCAAACATTGTAGAGAGAGAATAGTTTTTACAGGTGTGTACCAAAATGTATGTTAACAAACCAGTTGTAGATCACAAAGTTCCTATTATGCTGCACATCCCTCAGATTAGAAATGATCTGTGGTAATTTACAAGTACATTGTATAATTACAACATAAAATGTTAGCCTAATAGTCAAAATTTATCATTGCATTTTAACAGTACAGTTGAATCCTGTTAACTCCAACCCTCAACAACTCGCCCCTCCTGCTAACTCAACCTTTTTTGATTCCCCTTCAGGTCATTTTCTTACTAATTTTACTCTTGCTGACTCAAACCTCCGATAATGCAAACCATTTTTAATTTCCCTTGAAAGTTTCAGTTATCGGGATTCAACTGTATCTAGAAAATACACCATTATGCAAAGCTGCAAATAACAGTCATTCATAGCACTTTGGCCAACCAAAATTTGTTAATGTCCAATGAAATCCCAAGTGTGGTCAGACATGAAGTCTGGACAATTTTTGGATTTTAAATCATTTTACGGCAATGATCTGTCCAACCACAATTTTGTTTTGTCCAACCAAGATGGTGTCTTAGTGGGAGATATGTCCTTTGAAGTAAAAAAATATCTTTGCAGCCCTGATGATGACATACATTATAATGTTGTTTTTTGGACACAATTGACATGTACATTTGTATCTTTCAACAGGATAAAGGTGATGCAAATATATAAATTGGAAATCAAGTCAGTTATTCCAGAATGTGAACTGAAAATACAAGCATTGACCATGCAGGATTAGAGCGCATTTACAGAGATGAAGCTAAGTAAACACTTAGCAGACTCAGACAATCCCAGCTGGTTTTAGCAGCTCTAAAAGTTAACATAAGTCTTTTTTCAGTTGCCACTGACTAGAGAACCATTTTTCATAATTACCTTAAATTTATTACTTTTGTGAAAAAAAAAAAAAAAAAACTGGACATGTTCTTTGCTTTTACATGGCATTATTGATGTGACAGTCTACTTCCATAAAACAATTTTACTGAGCAATAAATTAACACCTATTTTGGCAATATGCAAATTTATGTCTTTCTCATTTTTCTGACATTGCTTTCAAGGTCTGAAAATAATGTTAAAAGGATAAAGCAGATAAATCAGCTAACTTGTTGATTTCGTATTAAATAAGATAAACTGCATTTCTTGCTTGCTCTTCATGACCAAGAGTAATGGGGTTTTGTGACCAAGTTTTCCATGGCAGGAAAGCCAAGGAAAAAATAGGCATAAGACTTTAAAGACCAGGCTTGGCCGCGCTTACCGTGCTTTTCCAGGCCGCGGTCTCTTGGCAATCCTGGTATAGAGGGGTGTAGCCACGAAAGCCAGGCTTTTGCGGACAAGGAAGCCGCAAAAGCCTGGTCTTGGCCGCGGTTACCATGCTTTTCCAGGCCACGCTTTTGTGGCAAGCGCGGCAAAAAGCCCGGAAAGACTGGTCAGGCCAGGCTTCGCCAGGCTTACCGCGCTTTTGACCACGCTCCTGATGCAAGGGTAGTTTAATAGCATGTATGGTTATTTCCATACAAATTGTCAGTCTGCATGGAAGCTTATTTTATCCTAGTTATTTAAAGAATGGACTTCAGGAGCAAGACAATGTTCACTGAACTCAACAGCAATTTTGAGAAAAGTTCAGGCATGCAGGAGTAGTTAATTATGTATAAAAAAAGTGTATATCTTAATTGACCACTCCCCATTGGGGCTTTTCAGGGTCAATTAAACAAACAATGAAATAAATATTACAAATGAACAGGAGGCAGACTTGCAGTTGGCTATTTTACCCATGTATACAGTTATATTTATTATTGTGTCCCATGACTGCAGACATATATGTCACACATATGTTCAAAGTTATATATGTTACATATATGCAGTTTCTCATCACTGCCGTTTTACATGTATGTAACATATATGTAGAAATAGCTGCACCGTCTTACATATATGTCACATGTATGTACATATATGTGACATATATGTGTGGCAATGGAAGATATGTCACGTATATGTCACATATATGTAGATTTGGTAAGGGGGGTCAGTACTACAAATCGTGATCAGTTGCTGCTACAGTAATGATATCAAACAAATGTCCAATCATTGCTGAACAAGTTGTAGCCATTTTCATGACGTCATTGATGACCATAGCAACAATTTAGCCTGTTAAAAACACCCTTAATTTTGCTTTTAAGTGCTTATAACTCAAAAACGAGCACAGTGACCCCCATTTTTTATTATTGAACAGTGATAAGCATGTAACTTTTTTCAAAGTTAAAAAAAGCATGTCCACCAACTTTTACAAATGATTGGTCTTTTTCTGGTATTTGTTGACAGATATCTCTACATTTAACACAGTTTGTCCATAGAATTTTGCATGACAACAATATAAAACGTGTCTGTTGTTGCGTTCGCAAAATGTCATAGCTTACTAACCAGGCATTAGGAAAACAGCATGGCAACTATGCAATGTTCGACTCGTGTTGATCGCAGCTGTTTGGGAGGTACACTAAGGGGAAATTTACTTTAGTATTATTTCACCAGAACTGAAAATGAGTCAATTGGTAGATAACAGCTCTTAAATACAATCCCAATCGATGTCTCCCACAATACATTTAACAAAGGAAATAGTGCAATAACAAGTCCCTGCTGGCAACCGCAGTTGTGAAATTCCGGTTGCCAGCTGTGAATATTTGGTTGCATTGGCAACCAGGAAGGTGCAATTTCAGATCTTGTTCTGACAGTGATCAGGAATTTTTAATCCTTTTATGCCTTTCAATTATTTGTTGCCGATATTGTTCATTGTAAACCTTGTGGCTGTTGTTCTTGCCATCTCGCCATTACAATCACTGATGGAGGTCAAAGTCTCATATTTGAACAATATGGGTATACACCTAATTGAAGAAACATTGACCCATGAAAAGCGTAAACCATGAACGATGCGACCCAATGGTATTTCTGGGTAGACAGCATTGGCAAGCTTAGTAATATTCCTTTTATTGATAACAAGGATATTTTCTTTCTTTGAAAGCCTTAAGAGCATGATTAGCGCAACCTGTCTTTTTATATAATATTTGTTCTGTCATAGACGACGATTATTTTTTTCTGATATCCCAGTAAACACTTGGGTCGCATCGTTCGTGGTTTATGCTTTCCATGGGTCAACGATTCTTCAATCAGGTATATGCAACCAACAGCCAATAGGATATGGAAGACCAAAGAAACAATTTAGCAGGTTTTGACTGGCAATTCTAATGTTGTGTTTGGTTTTCCCAAGTGTTTGTTGTCATATGTGGGGATACACATATCACTAGTGATATGTGTGCGGTCAATACTGATATCACGGGGATACACACTATAGTGATATAATAATAACAATAATAATAACTTTATTAACGTGTCAAAAGGAGTAGCTGAGGGGAAAAGTCCCCTCTACTAATTGTGGACACCTAACTAACCTGATTAAAACCATTCACTTACTATGAATACTACAAAAACTGGCACATATATTAACTTAACTAAAAGCTACAAATATATTAAAATTGTGTATCCTAAACTACATTAAAATATTAAATTATGTAAATCATTTGTAAAAATTATCTATAAACGGCCAAATATGTTAAAGATTGTGTATCTCAAAACTACATTAAAAATATTATGTGTGCAGAATACTGATATCTCGGGGATACACATATCATTGTGGCACCGGGGTTTTGTTCGTCTGCAACACAGGGTAGGTACTTACCTAGAGGTAGAGGGAAAAACACAGGAGATATGTTTTTGCGTTTGTCATCTGTAAAGGTTAAAGCACCAGCAACCATAAATTCGTTGTTACTACGCTTTATGATGACGGCACCATAGGGTTTACGATCCCCTTTATGCGTAACTTCAGCATATGTTTTGTAAGGAGCTTCATGAACCTCGTGAAGTTCGAACTGTCCTGGGACGTCTGATTCTTTTACCTTCAGCCACTTCACGGCAAATAATTCCGCCCGCAAATCGTCGACATAATGACAACGAAGGTTCTCATCAGGTTTAAATCCTTCGCTAGCAACTTTAAATGGTCGATAAGTAAAAATACTTTCATTTTTGCCGCATTTCTTGGAAGGGTTGATGGGAATTACAACCAAGCCGGAAGTTCGAAGCATCTCGGCTGACTTGTCAGCGACGTCTTCTAATTTGATCGTTTTCAACTTCGTTGACCCTAGCTTCCTAAAGTCCAAGTAATACCTTTCTTTGTTAAAGTCATCCTTTGGAAAGACTTTATCGCTCGATATGAGACAGTAAGGGCAACTAAAGGGACCACTCTGCAGATCCTTAACCACGAATCCAGAACCAAGAGTATCTCCGTCGCTCCTTCTGATCCGACACACTCCTAGCTCATCTTGTTTTTCCCTTCTTTTCTGCTCTTTCTCTTCTGCCTTGGTTGTTTTTCCTTTAAATACGCTCTCCATGGTCTATTTCTGAGACCATTTTGAGCGGCATGCACCGCTCACGCCGCTGCGACGTACGCGGACGCTACGCCCATGTCACTTCAGACGGTATGTATTTCATGTAAAACTACGTATTCGTCCCAAGAGGCCGCAACCAGAGCGGTCAATTCGGCATGTATGACCCCTAAACTGTCCTGACTATACCTAACATTTTTAATTGGCCATTTAGCAGACTTTCCGGACTCGGATCGATGTGAAATTTACGGCTCCTTCTTGGTGAACAAGACACAGGACACATAGATTATATCCTCATTTATTTCCATGGCAACGATAAACAAAAAACACGTGGGTGCTTTCCATTTCCCCAGTCCGACTAGTCGAACAAACCGAGATGAACTGCTGTAAAATGGAACGACATGTTCCGATTAAACCGGGCCAACCAATAGGAATGAACCTTTCCTTTTTGCATTCCGTTCCTCAGTGCAACGCGTCTGTGAGAACTGATTAGTTCATGGAAATGGAACAGTAAATTCCGCTCCGATCGGTGCAACCGGTCAAAGTGGTCCAACTCCAGAGGTGGAGAATATTCCGGTCGAAACGAACCGAAACAGACCTTTCCATTTAAATTCTGACCGAAATTTTGGGGTAAATGTAAAGCACACACGAAATCTGTTAAACTTCAATTCTACGCGAATCAGATTTTAAGTAAAAACATAACACCAGTATATGAAACTATGGTGTACTGCATATCAAATATACAAGAATAATAAAATCTGTATACCAGCCGGCGGAGCCGAGGAGGGACTTCCGACTTCCGACTTCGGACTTCGGACTTCAGATCTCGGACTTCTAACTTTAGACTTCAGACTTCCGACTTCCGATTTCCGACTTCAGACTTCCAACTTCAGACTTCAGACTTCCGACTTCTGATTTTTTTTTTTTAATTTTTATTTTTTAACGACCCAATGTCGTATACCCAGGTCACGCAAGATGCATGGGCTCACAGGCAAATGTCATAAGGCAAATGCCGTAAGGTAATTGAGAATCGAGAGAACCTCATCAGTACTTATGAGCGCTTTCTTCCTCCCAATACTGCTAAGTTTATTTGTAGCTGCGACCACTCTAGTATTAATCCTGCTAAACTTTACGTGGTTCCTAAAATTCACAAAACACCTATGGCTAGCAGGCCCATCGCCGCCTCGCATTCCTACATAACTACGCCTATCATTATTTATGTACGTAGATGAAATAGTTAAGGTGGTTCGACTGGATTTTTTAGGGGCAGCACCGCTCAAGTTTGAGAACTAACCAGACTGTCATTAACAATGCCATCGAAAAACGATCACCACAGTTGAATTAGGTAAAGATGAAAATTTGTTATGACCAGTGTTATTGTGACATCGGAGTTGTCATAGCAACGTAATGACGTCATCACGTTTATCAATTTTGTTCGTATTGCTCGGCACCAGGAGATTTTTTTCGGAAATCGCTCAAGGGAGCATGTACCTCCTATACCTGCCTCAGTGTTGGCAAAGTTTGAACAAATTCTGTGAGAGCGTTATCGAAATTTTTGGGGATGAAGTTTAGAGGGTTATAAATACAGTAAAAAACATACTATTGAGATAATAGGGTAATATCTGAAGAACACGACGCGCTTTGGGGATGCAGTTTCATCTCATAGTAGTTTGATGCCATTTAAAATTGTGTATACAAGATTATGGGGATCGCCACGACCGATTGCGAAAAAAACGGATTTGATGAGCGTGCATTCAGGTGCTCTTGTTGCCACTTTTGTAAATAATTTGGTCTACACCAACAAATGTGATAATTATTTGGAAACCGCTCGATGAATTTTTTTAAAAACTTGTCAGTCTCGAGGTTTGTCATCAGTTTATATGGCCTACAAGTTTCAAGGTCATTGAAAACACGTAAGGCAATAAAATCGGGGCTCAAATGTACTACTTTTTTCTCCCAGATTTTGTGTTTACAAGTGAGTGTCCTCATTATTCACGAGTATTGTTTTTTACTTTCATGTCCACGTGCACGACTCAGCAAAAAATTCATTTGCATTAAACAGAACGCTCAATTGCTTTCTAAAAATGTTCGGGAAACATGCTGATATGACTTGAAAACTGTAATAATATTTGTTACGCCATTAGACTGTAATACAGCAATGCTGAGGGTCTCTTTCTCCAGGAAACGAAAAGCTATTTTTGTGTAGAACAACAGATCAGGAAAAAAGTCTAAACTCACTGATAAAATGCAAATGAATTTTTTTCTGAGTTGTGCACGTGAAAATGAAAGTTGAATACAATGCCCAATTGTTACTGTCCCCGTCGGCCGGGGTTTTTAATTGACTGGTGCATAAGATGTTGTAGACTTGGACTTTATTGAAAGTCTAAAGATGTTGGACCGACGCAACACTAGTTACTTGAGTTATATGAACCAGTATAAACAATTTGCGAAGAAACTACGGCAAACTTTTGTCGGTAAACGACTATTTTCATCACAGCGTAAGTTTTGTCGCATTTGTGAGCAATTATCTTGAACTCTTCCCATCCTTCACTGAAGGCAGCACTTCTCTTACAGCAACTTAACTATTGAGCTCAAACTAAATTGCACACCACTAACATGAAATATACTGTTTCTGTGTACGATAGATACGTATGTTTATTCAGCGTATAATAGTAAGCTTAAAAGCGAAACAAAGAGCTGTTTTACGTCAACTGGTTGCAGTCTTTGTTTTAGCCTGCTCACAGGCTTTCCTTGCTTTAGATTCCTTGGCAGCACGAGTGACGAAACCAGCCCAGTAAAAGAGCTATTGTCAAGGCAGGCGCATGCGCAAAGTTACTTAAAGACGTTTCTTTTATGTAGCACGAGTACGCTGATTGCGCCGTTGATACTTCTTACATAACATGAAAAAGAGTTAACACGATTTGCAAATCCAATATGATATTGTATAGCTAAAACCCAATCTTCCAGACGATGATATTGTCCGTTTAAGACTGGGCTGGTGCAAGGTGTTATCTTCTCTCCAAAGGATCCAGTTTAGGTGAAGGTCTACGAGGACACAAAGGTCTTGAAGACGAGCCGGCACATTGATGGCAGGCAAGCGCTCCCTGCTCCAAAATACATGTCATGCAGTCGTCAAATGAACATATTATCGTAAAAAGGTACATCTCCCCGAGTTAAGGCGGGGGTACACCTGAATGACAAACAATACTGCAAGGCTGATAGTACTACATAAAAAGTAAACTTTGTGAGACACCAACACGACTAGAACCGATATAGCAGGATTGCAACCGTGGACAGCTGTTTCGTTCTTATTGGAACTCATCAGCAAGGTGTAGCAAATCTAAATAAAGCCAGCGGAAGAGCCAACGCAAATAGATTGCCCAATAACCCGTACACTATATCAAGTTCCATACTTTGAACTCACTTGTCCCCCGAATCACGCACTGCCACATCCCGTGTTTCGGGGGACAAGAAGACCAAAATGTCACGATGATGTCTCACAAAGCGAATTGTCCTAAATGTGGATGGCACGGCCATTCCGAACATGTTCGGAATGGCCGTGCCATAAAGCTATGTTTAGCGGTATTTTGTAAATTTTTGGGTGATGCTTGGGAAGAGATAGTTTTTCTCAAAGATTAGTAAAATTTGGAGAAATAAAAAATGTTAAAGATTTAATGTGATTTGAAAATTAGAATTTGAAGTTAAAAATTAGTAGATGGACACCCAAACAGTCCCCTGACAACCTGGGGTGCTCTTGCGTTGGGGTCAACTGTCTGGTGGTGTTCCAAAAATTATTTTCTTTCTTCTATCCCTTCTTTAAACCTCTTAAAATTTCACTCAAATTCGCGTTTACACCCACCTTAAACCTAAACGAAAGCCAGTGGGCTAAAATAGCAGAGGAGACCAGGGGGTGGATTTTCGGGGAGGGGCTATTATCGTAATTTTTCCAACGGAAAGCCATACAAACCCAGTCCAGAAAGTCTATGGAAGTGGACGAATTCTTGTATCTCGTTTTCTGAGCTACAACACTTTCATTAAATTTCATCTGCGACGAAAAATAAAACAGAGAAGGTTTATTTTAAACACTAGTTCTGTTATTTTCATTTTATCTTCTTAGTCTCAAAGAGTGATGTCTAAAGCCAACAAATCGAGCAGCAAGGAAATTTTCTTTCATTGCAAAGAATGACAAGAAAACGTATTCTGACCTGCAATTCAGCTTTGTGTTTCGCCCATTTTCTCAAGTTATCTGCCAGCTAGAGAATTAATGATGGAATTAATATATAATTCGTGGCTAGTTATGAGAATTTCCTATTTGACCTATACCCCATTCACATTAAAGTCTTGTTATTTACCGTTCATTCTGCTTCACCTTACAATATAGCATGTCATACCTTTTTAATATTTTTCTTTTCTTTTACTGAAAAAACGACGATTTCATCCCGCGAACCTCAGAAAGGGGATTTCAAATATTTCTTCTTTTGGAAATAAAGCCATGATCATAGCACAAAAGGGGGACCCCGGAACCCCTGGAACCCTCCCCTGGCTTGGCCCCTGGAAAGCCCAGCATAAACGAAGCCAATGGCCCGGCTAACATCGCATCCCGTTTGTTTGTTTGTTTGTTTGTTTGTTTGAGTTGCTGCTCCAGTGAAATCGCTTACATTAAACAAATAATACCAAGAACCTGGTTTTCCTATTTCAACAAATCCTTTCTTATCCTAATGCGAAACAACAGTACAAAGAAGCAACGAAGGCCCACCCTGAATACCTGGCTCGTGCGAGTGGAAAAAAATAAACCATATGCGCAGTAAATTCAGACACAAATTTGGTTTCATTACAACTAGACATGTTGAAAGAACAATTTATTATTCAAACTAATTATCAACTTAAATAGATTGATCCCAAACCAAACTTAAAGACAGCGATAAAATTTTCTTCACCTCCAGGCACACGTCATTTATAAAGAAACTCGCAAAAACGCGAACTCTGTACAAAATACAAAACTTCCTCATAATACTCTGGTAAAAGGTAGGTTTTTATCCTGTTCATTTACCACTGACATTAATTCAATAGCAGTGCAGTATTATTTTGGCGCAGAGATAAAAATTATTTAACGAATCATGGCGTCGTGAACGAAATAGCGCCAAAGGCCGTTCGCAAAACTACAGAATTTCTTCCACAAAATTAACACTCCCAACACTTAGCTTTCCGTTACTTTCTATATCTCAAATTCGTATTCAAAAGCGTCAAATTTTCGAAAATTAAAAAGCCGTGAAATGCTGTATGCACCATTGTTCAAATAGATTATTCACGCGAATGCGAAAATTTGGATTTTAGCCTACGGCTTACTGTGAGTCGATGGCTTTACCAATCCTAAAAATTCCATCCCAAGCTCAAAGCAATACTGTACATCAAATCCGCTAGGGCACTGGGCTGAAATTCGCTATGAAATTGGCCCCTTCGTTACCAGGTTATCCGAGACTGACCAGACACTTTGTGTTGGTTCTAGATTACCCTTTGAAGAGCTGAGGGGAGGGTGGGGGGAAGGTCCAAAAAATTTTAACTTTGTTTATCACCTTGGGCCAAACAGATGCGATGATCTTTGCTTACATCATTGTTGCCTGATCTTCTGAATTCCATAAATTCAAACTTGCTGATATGATAAATTGATAGCGTCTATGATTGACAGGAACACCTTGAATAATAATCGAGATGTTACCTGTTGGAAATGGTCGAACTTACGGACGTTTGTATGGCTAAGGTTGCCAACTGAGCGCATCGTTTGTCAGAAATTCGCTAGGAAGTAGGTAACTAAGGTATTATAAATATTATATTGTATCATCATTCTTGTAAGTTTTATTTTTTAGTAGTTTAAGTAGTGTAAGTATCGTCAGTATTGTATGGTGTAGGCATAGTTAATAGAGGGAAGTGTTATGAAGCCCGGCAAAGTTCAGGTGTATAGGTGGGCAAAATCAATACTCACTAGCATGGGTAGTGTAAGGGTCCTTGGGTAGTGTCGGACCATTGACATCACTACCCATGCTAGTGAGTATTGATTTTGCCTTTGCCCACCTATCCACGGGACGAAATCTTGAACGACCATTGTTTAATTGTGTCCAATCGGAAAGAGGCTAGGGAATAGCAAATTCCCTTCGGCACAACTTTTTGTCGCTACGCATTCGGACGGCTTAAAATTTTTGGTTACCCGTTTTTGTTCGAAGGCTAGCTCTGGGCCGTTTGGATGAATTTTCGATCGAACAATACGAGAAGATTCCTCAAACCTTCCTCTTACATGTTGCTCAGTTTGAAAGCTGTGCGATGGGACTTTCTGGTCGAAAATCGCCTCGGCGCTGGAGCTGTTCGAATTTGGAGCTGTTGGAGTTTCCACCCTTTCGTTATAATTATATACAGCTATTTCAATTAACGTTGTCGGATTGAAGCTCAAAGCTTAAAGACAAGACCGAAAGGTAGTATGGGCGAAGAAAGAGTGTTCCACGCGTGCTGAATACTAATGAGATACAGCGATGTAGCAAACGAGGCGTTTTTCGTTTCCTTTCTCTTCAGACATGTGTAGAAAAGATCCTTTTTCGCCTCATTTCATTTAAAAAGAATAATCCAAACCACATAACGGCGAAAGAAAAGATACAAGAAAGGTTTCACGGAAAGAAAAACAAATATTCCACGTGCAAAAATACAAACTTGTAGATTTCCTCAATGGTGATATGCAAATTGCAGTAAATACCCATGGCACCATTCGGTCTTGACTCGTAGGTTTGAAGATTTAATCCGACAACGTTAATTGAAATAGCTGTATGTAGAAAGCAGCAAACGCGAAATCCTTCAAACCGCTCAAATTCGCAATTTCGAGCCAAAAGAACCACACCACAAAACTGGTAAGATAAACTTACGTTTATTTAGCATGTAATTTGTTCATATTTTACGTTATTACACGCAATTCTGCGAGCCGTTCTGTAAATCCTATACATTTGCTATAAAAATGCTAATATACACAAAAATGCTAATGTGCAAACAAACAGTTTGTCCGGGCTCCCTGTGCAGAAACTGGCGGCTTTGGTGCTCGAAACTTACTACTTATGTTTAATATACAATCTTCGTTCACTGTCCAAAATCCACGTGCGCAATTGGTTAAAATCGAGCACGTGATTTTACTTTACCTGTCGTCAGCAAACTCCGACAGTGCGTTGACAATAACGCATAAAAATCGTGCATTATTGACAATGGCTTCAGCTGACAGATTTGCAGAAACAGTGAAAGAACAAATATGAACTTATGAACGATTTTGTGAATGATTTTAAGCCTCACTTATATTTAATTAATCTACGGCTTTTTGTGATTTCTGTATTCTTAAACTACGCTAGTATAATTTTGTGCTACTTAGATAGAACTGAATTCTTATTCTATTTATTAAAAATTCTTGTTCAAAGTTCGCGAAATTGTGTATTGGGTGCAGTGTACTCAGATTGTATATTAAAAGGGTTAGAGGCTGTTAGTTCGTGTTTTGTTTACAAATACACGCACTTGCTGGCAGCACAATGAACTCGAAATTTTCAATACTGCACTCGGCTACGCCTCGTGCAGTATTGAAAATTTCTCGTTCATTGTGCGGCCAGCGCGTGCGTGTATTTGTAAACAAAACACTCACAACAGTCTCTAACCCATAAATAAAGACTATACACCGTGTAGATGTTGAACTCAACTCGGGCCTTTTTCAGACACTTGCCATTTTAATTTAGCTGTTACTTTGATGTGACTACGGGATACGCTGCCGCTTAGTTCATAATTACTGTGAGTAAGTGCTTCAGCCAAGTGCTTAACTCCTCCATGTGTTATTTTGTCATTGCAACTGAGGTCTAGGCTGTTTAACTTACAGTTGCTATGCGTAAGTGCTTCAGCCAAGTGCTTCACTCCTTCATCTGTTATTGTGGAATTCCCAATGAGGTCTAGGCTGTTTAACTTACAGTTATTATGCGTAAGTGCTTCAACCAAGTGCTTTACTCCTTCATCTGTTATTTTGTCATTGCAACTGACGTTTAGGCTGTTTAACTTACAGTTATTATGCGTAAGTGCTTGAGCCAAGTGCTTTACTCCGTTATCTGTTATTTTGGAATTCCCACTGAGGACTAGGCTGTTTAACTTACAGTTATTATGGGCAAGTGCTTCAGCCAAGTGCTTTACTCCTTCATCTGTTATTTTGTCATTGTAATTGAGATCTAGGCTGTTTAACTTACAGTTATTATGGGCAAGTGCTTCAGCCAAGTGCTTTACTCCTTCATCTGTTATTGTGGAATTCCCAGTGAGATTTAGGCTGTTTAACTTACAGTTATTATGCGTAAGTGCTTCAGCCAAGTGCTTTACTCCTTCATCTGTTATTTTGCCATTGAAACTGAGGTCTAGGCTGTTTAACTTACAGTTACTATGGGCAAGTGCTTCAGCCAAGTGCTTTACTCCTTCATCTGTTATTGTGGAATTCCCAATGAGATTTAGGCTGTTTAACTTACAGTTATTATGGGCAAGTGCTTCAGCCAAGTGCTTTACTCCTTCATCTGTTATTTTGTCATTGCAACTGACGTTTAGGCTGTTTAACTTACAGTTATTATGGGCAAGTGCTTCAGCCAAGTGCTTTACTCCTTCATCTGTTATTTTGGAATTCCCACTGAGGTCTAGGCTGTTTAACTTACAGTTATTATGCGTAAGTGCTTCAGCCAAGTGCTTTACTCCTTCATCTGTTATTTTGTCATTGCAACTGAGGTCTAGGCTGTTTAACTTACAGTTATTATGGGCAAGTGCTTCAGCCAAGTGCTTTACTCCTTCATCTGTTATTGTGGAATTCCCAATGAGATTTAGGCTGTTTAACTTACAGTTATTATGGGCAAGTGCTTCAGCCAAGTGCTTTACTCCTTCATCTGTTATGTTGTCATTGCAACTGAGGTCTAGGCTGTTTAACTTACAGTTATTATGGGCAAGTGCTTTAGCCAAGTGCTTTACTCCTTCATCTGTTATTTTGGAATTCCCAATGAGGACTAGGCTGTTTAACTTACAGTTATTATGCGTAAGTGCTTCAGCCAAGTGCTTTACTCCTTCATCTGTTATTTGGGAATTCCTACTGAGGTCTAGTTTGTTTAGTTTACAATCACTCTCCGTCAGTACTTTACACAATGTTACTAGATCTCGGTCCTTTTCAACTGGCCACCAGTACAATGTTCCTGTCTTGTCAACATCTCTCTCTGCATCTTCATTAGACTTCCAGATTATGCTTGATTCTTTGATTCTTTGATCAAGAAGCAGCTCTTTCAAAACCAGCGCCACTACTTGCCACAAACCTTCCTCGACATGAATGGAGACAAATTGTTCCAATTCGTCATCATCCATAGTTTCTGTTAATTTCTTCACGGAGGGAAACTCCTGGCCTGTAGGATGGATGAAACAGCATATAAGCTATGATTTCAAAAGTTTTGTAAGAGACTGTTAAGGAAAGAAACCAAAGAAACCAATATAATCTGATGTCAAATGCTACAGCTGATAATCTCTAAGGGCCTCCATACAGGTAACCACAATGGGTAACCCTTCTTGAATCAATCCTCTATAAGAGTTTACACAAAAAATCTTACAGCCCAGATTCACCCCCCTAGCTGAGTAACCTGGCCTTTTTGTGGCTCGCGTGGACCCAGCTAGAAAAAGCTTGCGTTTAGCCGTCTCCTGTCTTCTCGTGCAGAAAAGGGACCTCTGCGGAACACAGTTGCTCATCATGTTCCAGTATACTGCTGTTGCTCCAGAATCTGGGGACTACGCTCTGATTGGTTGCTTGACAGTAGGTATTGTTGGGGATAAACTGCAATTGGCTGTCATCTTGGAATAATGTATGCGTTTTCCACTGTCATATCAAACTATAACTTGTTGACTAAACATGTGCGATTGTGAGTTGTTTTTCGCCAATCGTGAATCATAATGACAAAAATCTAGTCCCAGTTCGTGGGCAAACTGAAGTTCAAGGGGAAATCCGTTCTCTTTGGTTTGTTGTACACTACACATCACCAAGTATCGTGCGTTGGAAAGCTACGCAAGCGTCGGGGGCTCTTGCAAAAAAAAAAAAAATTGAGAAACTCTTCAGCGGTTTTAAAGCTATCGAGGTGGGGCTGTCACCGTCAGTGAAGAACGAGGTCCAAACCCTTCTGACGGAAACGAATTGTTTGGACAAATCGCTTTATTGTTTGCGTACAAAAGGAGTTGTCAGGCATAAATGACTCTCGCGGTTTGTAACATCTCTGAGTTTGCAGTTCTCTACTGAATTCGCCTTCGACCGATTTGCTTCTCCTTTTTTTTCTAATACTTTTTTGTATAATAAGGAGGACTGTTATTTCGAATAGACCCTAGCCAGCGTAGCTTGGCGTTCTAGTCAGTCAGGGAGAGCGAGAAAACGAGCGCACGAGCAAAGCGACGGCGGCTGGCGTTCTTTCTTCCATTCCGCCCGCCGCCGTCGCTTTGCTCGCGCGCTCGTTTTCTCGCTCTCCCTGACTGACTAGAACGCCAAGCTACGCTGGCTAAATTAGTCTCCTTCGCAGCCGTTTTTAGTGTCGTCACGCAACGCTCCTCCCCACAAACGGCTGCGAAGGAGACTATGGCTAAATAGACCCATTCGATTGTGATTTATCAGGTCTTAGTATCACCCAACTAGTGGACTAATGCAAATCCTGCATTTTGATTGGCTACGCTACTAGAGGACTATTTGTAATAGTCATCGAGTAGCGAAATTTCTGACGCTTTCTTTCGTTTTATTCCCAAATAAATTTTTCTTCTTGCTACCATTATTATTGCTTTTTCTGTCCGACTAGTTGGGTGATACTAAAACAATTAGACCCTTCGCCCTCAAGGGCCACGGGTCAATAGCCCATTCGGCTTCGCCTCATGGTGTATTGACCCATAGCCCTTGCGGGCTACGGGTCTAATTGTTAATTAGCAAGGTCACAGGTCTTCATGGTTTGCTGCCAGCTTTGGAGTATTATCACAGGCAGCCCAATCGTAGTCGGTGACTTTATAACACATACAAGACAAATTTGTCAAAAGTTGTAGAAGAAATTTAGTTTATTTCAAAATAAAATGTACTTATTTTATTTTCGCTTCATTGTTTCTTGCTTGCTTATAGAGGTGAACAAGTTGAAGCGCCTGAGAAAACTATTTAAGGTGACTCGATTCACTTATGTCCAGGGATTGAACGTAAGTATTGTTTAAAAAGTACTCCATGTAACTTCATATTTGACAGAATTAGGCGTGTTTATTAATGAGGACACTTTGTGATGCTTGACACAAGGAACGTGCATCTCATTAGCGTTCAATCCTGGACATATCTGACACGATCGAAATAAATGACACGCTGTATGGCTGTCTAAAAACTCTAATAAATTCATCACTTCTGACTCGATTTCTCTGAAACGTTCGCATTTTATTTGAAATTGATCGAGGAATAATACGTATGTCAATATGTTGATGTAATGTTCGTACGTTTTGCGCGATGTCACATAAATCCTTAGCAGACGACTTAAATAAAGAACGGGGTATTGTAAGTTGTAGAGTAGCCTTGTTGCTACGATCTTCTGAGATAAGGGGATTTTACAGGAGGCAGCGTGGCCTAGTGGTTAGGGCGCTGGACTTGTAATCCGGAGGTCCCGGGTTCAAATCCTCCTCCCTGCCACTAAAATGAATTTGTCTTCGGTGGTCCTGAAGTGGGACGGTGGTCCCGGTGGTTATTATTATTATTATTATTATTATTATTATTATTATTATTATTATTATTATTATTGCCAACGAGTCAGGCCTTCTGGAAGACCAGAAGGCCTGACGAGGCGGCAGATTATAGAGCCGTGAGAAGATTTGTATGTGCGGAAAAAATCTCACAAACGCTCCAAAATGTAGAAATGTAAGTAATGTAATGTAATGTAATGTAATGTAATGTAAGGTAATGTAATGTAAGGTAGATCGTGACGACACAATGTCTGATGTTTTTAGCCAATCTGTTGAGCAGAAACTGTTCAGCACGTGCACAATTTGTCATAGTTGTGGCCAATCAGCGCGCTACGTATTTGTTCAGCACGTGCACGATGCATGATTCATGGCGTCGATACGTGATCCGCAAACTCACATGTGTGAGAAGCTAAACAACGGCCGGTACGCGATATGCTTTTAGCCATGCATGGCGGGTGCCAAGAATCGCCTGCGTAAGGCTTTGACTGTAACGAGAGGCTCTTCCGAAAAGATTTATTCAAGAAAATCTGCCCAGAATCAATGGAGAAACAAAGAAGATGACCTCGGATACAGGCAAAGTGAAAACTGCCCACGTTTGTTGCAGTATTGAGCTGAGTGACACTGAATCGCTGCAGAATTATTTCCCTTCGCATTGCCAGTAGATTCTTCCAGTACCAAGTAAGCTTTATTGAGATTATTTGAAATTTTTATTTCGATGAAAAGTGCGTTCTTTGCTTCATTTTTCCCCTACTCGCTAGTAATGGCAATCTTTCGGACTGAAAAAAGATCGAACTGAAAGCATTTAGAATCTGTACGTGACCGCTTTATCGAAACAATCTCCGCAGGAATTCCAAACCGCGGTATGGAAATCGCCACGAAATGTTCATTGCTCTAGTTCTACATCTTGTATTTTAAGAGCACTAAGTACTGTATATATATACTCTGTATATGTGCTTCTAAAAGCAAATAAAAAGGAAATTTATTTTATGGAGTTGTTTCAAATGACGACCAATGACGCGTATGGCGACAGGAGCTTGTAGTTGTAATTGTAGCTTGCGCCCCCACGACGCGAGGTCATAATTTCAAAATAAAGTATTTCTTAGCTGGATGACCTCGAAAGTAAACACTTTATACCTGTTTCTACCGGTATATTTTATTTTAGGCCGCGAATGCCCTAAATCTTTTTGATTTTCGAACGATTTTCTTCAGCGCCAGAATCAAAACAATAACAAACACTCGCAGTCGACAGAGAGTCTTTAATATTAAATTTAGTAATCAATTAGTCTTGTGAAGCGGGTAGGGGGTTGGGTAAAATGCAGCCTTTATTTGTGTTACTATATATGAAGTAAACAAAGGCTATATATTTTCCGAGTTTCAGTGACTCACAGCCACTCTGATTTAAGGTCTATTGGACTTAAAAAACAGCTGACACCTTTCCAAAATAGCGGCATAGAACTGCAATGGCTTGCAACCCTCAAATTACATGGATTTCACAAGGTTTCTCACTACTTTAGTATCATTTTAGAACTCCTTCATTAGGCCTTCACCAAATCACATCAGTTTATTCCACAAACATTCCGCAACGAATACATGCAATGTACATTGATCACACCCACATCATAAAGTGTACTTTTAGTCAAACATTTACAATAAATTTATTATCCTCACAACCCTTCTCTCTTGTTGTACTCGTTGGCACTTCTACCGATAGGTACCACTAGTTATTATTATTATTATTATTATTATTATTATTATTATTATTATTATTATTATTATTATTATTATCACCGACTACGATTATTAAGCTTTCAGAGTGTTATTATGTAGGTAGGCTATTGAAATTTTTACTGACATTATTTCATGGGAAGAACTTAAGGAAAACAAAATTTGTATCTATATATTTTTTAACCACATACATCTAAGATTCAAGTTTGTATGAAAAGTGCTCAATAAAGTTTTGTATATTTTATTATTATTATTATTATTATTATTATTATTATTATTATTATTATTATTATTATTTATTGAACACTCCTTTTTGGGTAAAATTGCTATTTACAGATAACTGAGCGCAAAGCTTTCGTTTCGTTTTGTTTCAGTCGCTACATGTTCTGATTTCCGAGGTCATGCAAGGATAATCAGCGACGTTGGCATCGTTAATAGCTATAGCTATTTTGTCAAAATATGCATTAATTTTCCCATTTCTCATTTTAAACTTGATAAAACACTGCTGTTCATTTATTAAACGTTGCATAAATTTCGTATAAAATGCGAAAGTTGTAGGGAAATCGAGTTAGAAATGGTAAAGCTATTAGAGTTTTTAGACAGGCATACAGCGCGTCATTTATTTCGATCGAGTCACCTTACTATCAAACTCGGAAAACCGTGAACACCTGAAATATTTCAGGAATGTTGATTGTCTAGTGCCCAATCAAAATAAAGTTCAGGACACGCAAGCAAACCTCAAAACCACAAACTAATTACCGTTGCTGTTTGCGGTTTAGTTTTCTGACGCCTGATTGGCTTTTTCCTTGCAACACAATAACATTCCATTAATATTTCTGGTGTTCACGGTTTTCTGAGTTTCACAGTAAGTCCAGACCTTATCAGTGGATTGAACGGGAACTTATGCTTACACGCGATACATTTAAGTGTGCCTTTCTACAAATTTCGACCGAACAACGGCACAAGTCGAAAAATTGATTTCGCTCATATTTTGCACAAAGATAGGTCCTAGTGAGAAACTAAACGGACTGCAGTTAGTTTGTCCTGATATAGCTTCCTTTCGTAGAAATATGGAAAAAACGATTTCCCCCCGTTTGGGCTCAAAATCCACTTCCGGTTAGACTGAATTTTGTGAAAATTTGATCGTCTCGCGCATTATACTACAGCTGTTTATGAATCTTTCAATGATATTTATAATCTTTTCAGGTCTTCATTGTATGACTGAGTGAAAAATAAAACAAATCGAGATTAGTTTTGAGCCCGAAACGAGCCAAAACTGACAGACTAAATTTGCAAATGTGTCGCAAGCGAAATTATGCAGTAAAACATTGCCATTTTTTTCTATGGGCGATAACTTTAAATATCGTAAAAATACTTTCTATGGGTAAACTATACACCTATCTGCTATAATATCAAAAAAAATCTCTGGGGAGATGGTTTTCAGTGGCCCGATTGGCCTGTGTTTACCACTAATTTTGCCGAAAATCTGTTGTTTGAAGTGTAAACAATTGCGTGACACGGCTGCTAAACCACGAATAAAATTATTCCTTTTAAAAGTACGTTTGACTTTCTTGTAAGAATTCAGCCAAAAAAATCACAAATAAATGGGCCAGTTGGTGAACTCCTTGAAGAAGTAAGAGCAATGTGAGATTTTCTCCATTCACCCGTTTTGGAAACGTTGCGTGATCGTTACAAACTTTGATTACAAAATGTTAGACGGTAATTAATTCACTTAATTTATTGAAGTTCTCACCATCCTGAAGTTCTCACCATCATTCACAAAACCAGGTCTTATAAAGGAAAGGTTAAGCATTCTCAGATTCACTGATAGACGAGGGTATGAATGGGGTTTTGTGTTTAGTGTTATTTGCCCACATTTTTTAGTGTTTGCTGTTATAATGGCCACTTTTTTAATGTTTACTGTTTCCGGAAAAAATACTGTTAAGTGTTTGGAATGTTTTTTCCGTCTTATAACATTGTAAATTTTTACCTGCTCTTCAAAAATCATGACTAAAATGGGGGTTGACAGACCTACGCAACTCCTGCTGTGTGTCCATTGTGTTGTTCCACAGCCTTTAAAGTTTTGCTTTCACAAACATGTCTTTAAGCGATTTTCCTTTTCTATAAGAAATCAAGGGAGGCTCCTTTAATATCTCTCTGAGTAATGGTTGTTCTTGTGTTAAATGCCATTTGTCCATTAGTGTGCTTTCCAAACATTGTAATGATGGTTAAAATTGCGTCACAAAGGGTAGAAGCTTTTTGTGCGTTCTGTTTCTGTGTTAGAGCTGATTTTCTGTCTGCATAGTTACCTTCTGAGAGGATCTTTTCCACCAATTTCTTAGGATAAACCCTAGAAATAAGGCACGTTTTGAAGGTTTTAATGTTGTATGTAAAACTCAAGAAGAGTTTGTTCTTAGAAGTGTGAGAGCTTCTCCTTTGGAAAAGCCTAATTTAACGCCTGGTGGGTGACAGCTGTTGAAGTGAGTGCACTGAAAGGTTTCAGTTGGTTTGAAATGTGAACGCGCATTAAGAATGCTTTCATTCTCGAATCGCTCTCCGTTATAGACTGTTGTGTCCAAGAATGTTGGTTCATTTTCGGAGACTTCATCGGTGAACTTGATTGTAGGGTGATAAGAATTTGATTTCTCAATGAAAACCTGAATGTATTCTTTTTTTGTGTCCCACAAATTAAAGATATCGCCAACAAACCTTTCCCGCACTAGTGGTTGCTTAGCGCTTTGCCTCAAGATCTCCTTTTTTATTTTTGCCATAAACATATTAGCAAAGGCTATTTAAGTGCCCATGGCTGTTCCGTGTGTTTCCGTGTTTTTTTTCCATTAAAATGGAACGAATTTTCTTTTAGGATCAGGCTCAGCATTTGTCTAAGCTAATGTGTAGCTATAGGAGGGTTTTTGTCATGAAAGGTTTCACATGCTTGACATACTAAAGTAATTCCTTCCTCCTGCGGGATGTTTTTGTAATGGCTAGTGACATCCATGGAGACTAGGATTGCGTTACTTGGAACCTTAGTGTTTTCAATTAAGGTAATGAAATCTGTCGTATCTCTGAGATACGAGTCTGTATTTGCGCTATAGGCTGAAGTAGTTTGTCTACAAAGGATGATGGGCGTTCTGTTGGGCCATCATTTCACAGCCCGATATGATTAGACGGCCGACCAAAGTCGGCTTGTGAATTTTTGTAAGAGTATGGAAAGCTGGAATTTGAGGCGGATCTGGTGTCTGATTAAACCATTTAACCCTCTTGTACGAAAGTGGCATTCCACAAAGATGCAAAAGACGATTCAGTGACTGAAAATCAAGAAAGAATCGAGCAAACTACATGTATGCCACCAGCTGCAAGAATTTCTTTAACTAAAAAAATCGTATCTTTACGCTGTCGAAATATATCTTTTTCACATGTGAATATAACGACGAAAAGATAGTGAAAAAAATTTCGGAGTTCTCCTCGGAAATCTTCAATATTATTCGGATACCTTCGAGAGCCTTCGGACATCTTCGGTAGTCCCCGGTGATCATCGTTAGTCTTCGGAAATCTTCCGAAATGATCGGGAATCGTCGGAAAATGGCGGAAAACGTCTTGATATACTAAAAAACAATGTTGGCTTTTGTCAAGCCGTTTTTGTTTCTTTCTGGATAAAATTTACTGTTTCAGTGAATTTTTTACTGTTAGTGTTAAAATGCCTAAAATTTTACTGTTTCATGTTACAGAGCCTAAAAATTAAGTGTTTAGTGTTATCGAGGTACCCCCATTCAGACCCTCATAGACGTAATCACGGGTCGATATTGTTTGGTTATTTCTTTACGTGATCTGAAGGGAACTCGGGTAATAATTAAATTATACATTTTTGCCGATCTCGTCGGATCTGATGCCTGTGTTTTTATGCAAATTTGTTCTCACTCGTTTTATTCTAGTCCTATATAGAAGGAAAATCTTACACTAAAAAATGTTGGTATAATTCATTTTCAATTAGAGATGAACAGTGTAGCTGAAAATTAAAGAATTTTATGGTTGACGGATCAATTGAAAGCAGAACATTACTTTTCCAAGTTAGGTACAAAGATCTATTTTCAGCACGAATAGTACTAATTTTGAATATGATTTACGCCAGAATTTAACGTAAAAGTTGTACCAGCCTTGAATCTGATTTCTTTGGCGACAATTTTAAATTGCTAATTAAATTATCTTTATTTTGAGAACGAGATTAAATTGAATTCCGTAAATTCGACTCTTCGCTGTTGTGGATAAAACAAAATGGATGTTTGCTGTTCTTTTTAAGTCATTAGTTGGTGGTCAGTGCTTGACCTTTAATCGCAGAGACAGAAAGCAGTCTATGGACATAGTCCAACTGCTATCATGCACTAAAAATATAACACAGCACAAGTCACTCGATCTGGTCAAGTCACACTGTGTCACGCCCAGGGTAGGAGTACGTGTAACTTTCTAGCACTAGGAAAGATTTTTGGCATGTTGATTTTTCAGATTCGTGCCCGCTTTTTTCGCTCGCCCCAACTACCGAGACAGTCTCCCCCCTTTTTTTCCTCACTCGCTGGCTTTTTTCGCTCGCCCCAACTACCGAGACAGTCTCCCCCCTTTTTTTCCTCGCTCGCCCGCTTTTTTCACTCGCCCCCAACTACCGACAGTCTCCCCCCTTTTTTCCTCGCTCGTCCGCTTTTTTCGCTCGCCCCCAACTACCGAGAGAGTCCCCCCTTTTCTTTCCTCGCTCGCCCGCTTTTTTCGCTCGCCCCAACTACCGAGACAGTCTCCCCCCATTTTTTCCTCGCTCACCCCCAACCTTAGAGAGCCTGAAACAGGCTAGGTGAAAACCTGCAAAGCAGTTGTTTGTTCTCCACCCAGTGTTTGAGAATTGAGAAATCCATTTTATTAGCATTTGATCGAGATCAGTATTACGTATTGCCTAAGTAGGATTCGTAGGTGCTTTTTTCTACATACATGTTCGTTGTTGAAATATTTTAAAACTCCACCCCGCAAGTCACCCCACGCCCCACGCCCCACGCCCTCTGACATTCCACAGTCCTGCTGGGTTCATCCCACCCCGTCCCACCCATTTTAAGTACAAAAGTTCTCCATCCTCCGAAAATTAGCTAAGAATTTGCAGGTACGTTTCGCATAGAGAAAATTGCCCTTACGCAACTGAAACCGCTATCTCTGGACAGCCGGATCAAAAGGACCAGAGAAAAGGAGCGGTGAAGAAAAGGTGCCTTTCCTTTCCTAAAAAGGGGGGTGAGGGCGGAATGTAGTTGGCACCGATTTCATGACAAGAAAATTCCGATGTTTTAAAACAAAAGGGAAAAACTGGTCCTCTTCCACTCCACTAGATTCACCAGTGATTGCAATTCATGTCCACAAATGTAATGTGCTTATCTAGCGAACGTACAGTACTAGAAGACCCTAGAACAGAAATGACACTAGACTAAAAAATATCCCTAGAATGATCATGCAACGAATGAAGTGAAAGTGGGGATTCTTTATACATGTGTACCAAGTATAACTGAAGCGCAAACAAATTTTCGATGTCATAATATTTTATTAATTGTGTGCTGGACTATCCGACCTTTCGTCATAGCTTTTTTTTTGTTGCTGACCCTAAGCGCTATGAATTCTCTAAACAGATCATTACTATTTCATATCATTATTAGAGACAGTGAAATCCACCCTCAAACCACTTGTTACTAATTTTAGTGTGGGAAACCACTGAGAATAGGTTAGTTGTCAATCGACTAAATCGGCCATTTTTATGAGTCAGGATGAGAAGTTTATCGTCGTATGAAAAATAGTATAAAACAAGCTCATCAAGCAGAGCACCCCAGCATCACTCGCTGTCTTCTTAAACTACGTATGGACAAAACATCGTACATGTTTATCTAATTTAAATTTCAGCTGAAGAAAAGTAAACAGCACCTAGCCACCCGCGGGAAAAGAACCACCTAAAAGATAGATCCAAATTCCTTATAAATTATTAAAGAGGTAAAAGTATCTAATTAAGCGGGTGATATCTATTCGTTTTCCAATATTATTACCGACTCTCACTCCAAACTTGAAAACCCTCGGGAATTGTGACCAGCCGTGTCACGCAATTGTTTACACTTCAAACAACAGATTTTCGGCAAAATTAGTGATAAACACAGGCCAAAGCGGGCCACTGAAAACCATCTCCCCAGAGATTTTTTTTAATATTATAGCAGACGGGTGTATAGTTTACCCATAGAAAGTATTTTTACGATATTTAAAGTTATCGCCCATAGAAAAAATGGCAATGTTTTACTACATAATTTCGCTTGCGACACATTTGCAAATTTAGTCTGTCAGTTTTGGCTCGTTTCGGGCTCAAAACTAATCTCGATTTGTTTTATTTTTCACTCAGTCATACAATGAAGACCTGAAAAGACTATAAATATCATTGAAAGATTCATAAACAGCTGTAGTATAATGCGCGAGACGATCAAATTTTCACAAAATTCAGTCTAACCGGAAGTGGATTTTGAGCCCAAACGGGGGAAAATCGTTTTTTGCATATTTCTACGAAAGGAAGCTGTATCAGGACAAACTAACTGCAGTCCGTTTAGTTTCTCACTAGGACCTATCTTTGTGCAAAATATGAGCGAAATCAATTTTTCGACTTGTGCCGCCGAAAGTCGATTTTAGTCGACTTTTGGAGAAAGCGGCACTTAAGAACTACAAAACATGTTTTCTGTTTCTGTCGAATTATAGAAACACGAGTGGAAGCTTGAAAGAACGAGAAATGCTGTGGGAACACGAGACGATAAGCGAGTGTTTTCACAGCTTTTCCTAACTAAATTTGAAGTTAAATTTAACCTTAAAACGTGGCTCCGTTTCTCGGGTCAAATATTATAAACCGTAACGCCTATGGAAGCATTTCTTTCGTCTGTGAAAAGGAAAATTAGATATTCTGACTCTTCGGGAAGCTCACAGAAGATTTCGCCGGCGGAAAAACGGCTGAAGGAATTTTCTTTTGACCACGGGGACGAGGACGAAGTAATGGCCGCGGAACTTGCAGGTAAAATAGACTTAATACTGTCTAAGCTTGAGAAACTGGACACTCTTGAAAAGAAATTGGAAGAAGTATGCTCTACAATGAATAGTCTGAAAGCCTCCGTATCCAGCTTAGAGAAAGATGTTACTGTGGTCAAAGAGAAACAACGGAGCTTCGATAAGAACATTAAAGACTTAGAAAAGAATGCCGAGTTCGTCAGCAGTTAAATTGAAGAGCTAAACAATACCGTACAGGAGGAAAAGGAAACGCGTCGTAAGGAAATCAGTGAAGTTCGTAAAGAGATGCTTTCCCTAGAAACTTATAGCAGAAGGGAAAGCCTTAAATTTGACGGGATTCCCGAACGCCGAATGCAAGTATCACTGAACGGACAGGAAAGAAGTATGGATGACACGCATGGCCAATTAGTGGATTTCTTGCAAAACGTTCTCGAAGTTGAAGATGCTCAAAATATTGAATTTCAACGCGTTCACAGACTAGGGAATCAGCCTAGAAGCGATGGAAGTGGCAGGATGATAATCGCACGATTCCTGAGGTACTCAGACCGGGAAAAAGTTATCAGGTGCGCATATAAATTGAAAGGCACCGAGTTCAAAATGTATGAAGACATCCCTAAGGAACTGCACGACCTTCGCAAACCTCAAATGAAGAAGTTAAAAGATGCCAGAAAGGAAGGAAAGAAAGCGTATTTTAGTAGGTCGGAGCCAGACAAACTTTTTATATATGTTAAATCGTAAAATTAATATTTGCGAACAATCCAAAATTCTTGTCTGTAAGTTTAAGCTGACTTTCGCTACTTTTGAATACTAATTACTCTAATATAGGTGTTACACACGCTTTATCTCCAACAAAGGATACCCGTGAACGTACCATCTAGTTTTTGTTCTCCATCACAAAACGCTAGACCAGAAGCGTCGATTGCTCAACAGTTAGTTTCTGGAGCGTAAGGTAAGGGTCAATCACGGAGCTTTTATTATCTTGCTCCTTAATTATTGTCATTGTTTTTTTTGTTTTGTATTTGTTTTTTTAGTGCGTTTTCTTTTTTCTTAGTATATAAATGCGGGCACCAACAATCCACTAATTATTGTAAAACTTAAAGATTATCAAAATATTTTGGTCACATAATCAAACAGTCAAATGTGATGTTCGAACAACAACAGGGAAACTTCTTTCCACTGTGGCAAATGATCTTACGTGTTGATCATAGGTGAAGCTCAAACTGCTAACGTCAACTTTAAACTAATATCACTGAATGCTCGGGGAATCTGGGACTTTCAAAAGCGTAAAGCTATTTTCTCGTGGATAAAAAAACAAAACGCTGATATCGCCTTCTTGCAGGAGACCTATAGCACCCCTGAGACAGTAGATGAGTGGAAGTTTCAGTGGCATGGAAAACTTTACTATTCCCATGGAACAAATCACAGCAAAGGAGTTCTAATTTTGGTCAGTGATAAATTACAATTCGAATTGAAGTCAGTTAGTCAAGACAGTGATGGTCGATATGTTTTGATAGATGCATTAATCCAAGCGTCGCCCTTCTTACTCCTAAATATATATTCTCCAAACAAAACATCGGAACAATGCATGTTCTTTGCAAATATTTTATCAGTATTGGATAAGAGCGATCTTAATTCAAGTAGTCAGTTAATTATCGGAGGCGATTTTAATGCCCATTTGGATGCTGAGATGGACAATGGAGATGGTCGGGTGGAGAAAAAAGACTCCGTGAAAAATGTTTTTGACATAAAATTAGCATATGATCTAGTAGATATTTGGCGAATTAGAAATCCTGACAAGAGACAATATACTTGGCGGCAAAAAAGACCTCTGGTCCAGAGACGCCTTGATTACTGGCTAATTAGCGACTGTATGCAAGATTTTATCGAAAACACTGATATCATACCTTCTATTAAGGTGGCTCCATATTTATTCCGGGCGCACTTGTCCATGACAAACTTTGCGTTATAACTTTTTAGGCTTTGACGCGATGGCGGTGAAACTTTGGGAAAATGTTCACCTATCATTCGGCGATAGTAATATGAAAATCGATTTAACTGCTTAGAAATATTTTTGATGTTATTGGCAATTAATTGGACCCCACTTTTTATAAAAAATCGAGTTTAGAAAAAAAATTTGCTGATAGATTTTGGCTAAACTTCTGAAATCAGCTGATATTGACTTAATACATATTATAGTCAAGTTTCATAAACAAAACTGCTCGTCCGCTTGGCCAGAGAACAGTTGCGGAGCCGCTTGAAATCTCAACATAAATTCTCCAATTTACAGCATCGCACAGCAGCAAAAATCGATGCAAAAACATTGCAGTATCCTGAAGTTTGTTTGGAAGGAGTTTGACACTAAACTACGGTGTAATTTTGAAAAATTTATGAAAAATGTAACTTTGTTGGCTTGAGAAGATTTTCGATCATTTTGTAATGTTTACTGGGAAAGCAAATACTTTTTAACGGTTGTCATGATCGCAAATCGGCGAGGCACATTGATTTAGCAAGCATTGGGGATGCTTCTCGCAGAAATTTGGGTTCGTAGATTGTTTTCACAACAGACGCCAAGAAAAGAACATTTCAATAGAATTCAAGCGTCGAATTTAGGTGACCTTAATATTTCAGCGATTCTGTTCCGACGATTTTTCTGAAACTTGACTATAATATGTACTTAGTCAATATAAGCTGATTTCAGAAGTTTAGCCAAAATCTATCAGCAAAATGTTTTTCTGGACTCGATTTTTTGTAAAAAGTGGAGTCCAATTAATTGCCAGTAACATCAAAAATATTTTTAACCAGTTAAATCGATTTTCATATTACTATCGCCGAATGATAGATGAACAGTTTCCCAAAGTTTCACCGCCATCGCGTCAAAGCCTCAAAAGTTATAACCCAAAGTTTGTCATTGACAAGTGCGCCCGGAATAAATTAACCAAGGCAGAACTATTTTCGATGCAATTAGGTCAATTAATGATGTAATGGAATATACCAAACTTAACAATATTCCTGGCTTAATGACTTCTTTTGATTTTAAAAAGGCTTTTGATTCATTAAATTGGCAATATCTTGTCAATACACTAGAAGCCTTCAATTTTGGTGAATCGTTTATTCGATGGGTCAAAGTCTTTTATTCCGACATCTCAAGCTGTGTGATGAACAATGGGTTTGCATCACAACTCTTTGAAATCAAACGTCGAGTGCGTCAAGGTGACCCATTGTCGCCTTACCTTTTCATTATCGCGCTTGAAATTCTTAATATTTCAATACGTGAAAATAAAGAAATTATAGGTATCAAAGTAGGCAATGAAGAGATAAAACTTAATGTTTTCGCCGATGATCTTACCACTTTCGTTAAAAAAACGAGATCCTTTTTTTTTCTCTAAAACAGGTTATTAATAATTTTGGATATATTTCGGGATTAAAACTAAACGAAGAAAAAACAGAGATATATTGGCTTGGCAGCTTACACAATTCCCATGAGGATCTTGGAATAGACAACGTTAACAAGCCAATGAAAATTTTAGGTATATTTTTTACCTACGACTGGCAAAAATTCCAAGAACTTAATTTTGAAAAAATTATTACCTCTATAAAAAAATCCTTAAATACATGGCAATGGAGAAACTTAACTTTACTTGGCAGAATTCAGATCATCAAGACCTTCGCTTTTCCTAAGTTTATGTTCCGAGCCTCTCAAATCCCTCTCACAAAAGAAATTATCAAGGAGATAAACTCGGTACTTTTTAAATTTGTATGGAAATCTAGAAAAGACAAAATAAAGCAAAAAACTCTTATCAGTGATTATAATCAAAGATCTCTTCGAGATTCGCCTATTTTGCATAGAGTATGCGTTGGAGAAATGTTACTATTGAAAGCGATTTGCGATGCATTAACCCATTGACTCCCAGTCTAGAAGGCTTTTATTAGCGCGCACCCACCCCCTCAAACATTCCTGGCTCTTTAACGGCATTTAACATAAACGTGCGAGTGGAAAAAAATATACCATATGCGTACTAAATTCAGACAAATAATTCCTTTCTGAAGTAAACTTTTATTACAACTAGACAGGCTGAAAGACCAATTCATGATTTGAAATGTTAATTATCAACCTTGATAAATTGATCCCAAACCAAACTTCACCTCCGCGCGTCATTTTAACAACTCGCAAAAACACGAACTCTTTCTACAAAATATAACGCTAGTTCGAAACACTCTGGTGAAAGGTAGGCTTTCATTCTGTACAACTGTCACTGACATTTATTTAACCATCAGTGGTATTTTCTTGGTACAGAAAAGCGGTAATTGGGGATAATAATTTGCGAATCATGGTGCCGTGAGATAGCGGAAAACTACTGAATTCCTTCCACAAAATTAACACTCACATTGCTTTTTATGCTATCCATCACTATAACTAATAACAAAAAAAGTACTTGTTAGCATTTTCCGAAGTACTGTAGTAAATCTTTGCATGTAAAAGGTCGTAAACTGAACACAATTATTGCGTTCGACGTGGGAGAACGCAAACCTAATTTTGGCCTGTGGTTTTCGATAGCTGGTGTCCTGTGCACGGTTATAGGCAGGAAAATCCACATTCCTGTAATCCACATTCCTGTAAGGTTACAAAAATGTACCCCCCGCTTAAATTTTGCAGGGGCATGCCTCGGCCGGGAAGCTGGTACGATACGATCGCAGGAAACATTTTTTGGCAAGAAGCGTGTACGCGGAGTTAAAGCATTACAGGGTTAAAATCCAGGGAACAAGAGTTTGACAGCCACCGAACATCGTAAAAGGAGTGTTAATCGAGTAAGTCGATTCGTAGTTTTATAGGCAAGGTAAACCAGCGTGTTTACGTGCAATACGTTTCACAAAATTAGTTTTATAGGCAAGCTAAACCAGCGTGTTTACATGCAATACGTTTCACAAAATTAGCTACAATTACAAATGGTATATAGCATTTCACGTGAAGAGAGTGGGTAAAATAAGGATCAAAATTGTTTTACTAGTATCGCTTCTTTGAATTTGTGCGGATATATTCTTATCCGCAGAAATTTTGGGCATATCGACAAGGAAATCATTATATTGAATATTATCAATGTATCGACTATGAACGAAAAGTTGACGTGTTATGCCTAGTGTCAAAAGATAACTTTTCAACTGAAATAAATAATTATTTGTCGTGTACGTGACAATTCTATTTTATATGAATTACAGTGTAAGAGAAATGAACGATGCATTTATGACTTTGTACGTTTCTACTTTGTGGATGTCCTATGAAGTGTCAGGAGTGACTTTACTTTGTTTTACATTTATTCCGATATCAATGAGAATTTGCCGTTGCGTTCATTATTTGAGGTTCCTTTTGACCTTTGGCAAAAAATCACTGCCAGTGACTTGTGCGATGATGGATCATGTTTCCGACCGGTCCATTAATCGTTTACCGATCCATCATTTGAATGGCTTTTTCTGTAACATCCAAGTTAGGAAAGCATAGCTTGCAAGAAAAGAAAAATTCTGCTTTAACATACCAAGAACTCCTGCAGTGTCACAATTTCTTTCGCAGTAAACCCCTTCGAAAAAAAGTGAACAAATTCCAATTTATTTTGCAGACAGATGTTCTTTTGGCTCGTCACGCAATCTGTCCTCCAAAACGTGGCGTGATGAGATTCCTCTCTTCGCGACTTCGCTCCATTTGAGGCATATTGAAAAGCATAGTATGCCGACGATCGTGCTCTTTTGCCACTGACTGACTATCCATCTTAGATCGAACGTACTCCTCTAATCTCTGATTACTACTAGTTAAATAAACAACAACGCGATGGTGAGTATAGCTAACTGTCGTGGGTCGTGGGTAGAAGTCGTGGGTCGTGGGTGTGGGTAAAAGTCGTGGGTAACAAAAAACACCTTTACACCGTAAGTTTTCCAGAGTTAGACTCTAAATCGCTTTGTGTACTCTGTGGACACGAATTGGTACGGTAATACATGTGTAACACCGCGGAGGGTGGGAAAAGGGAAAAGAGGTTCAATCTTATAGGACTCGCACCAGGACTCCTTCTTTCTCAACATCGTTTTTATGGAACTATTTATTTATTTAATAGCAAGAATATTTATCGGCGTTCTATTTGGATGGTTAAAACAAACGGCTTTCGCTTAGTGTATAGGCATATTCATATTCGTTTCTTGTCACCATGTTCGGGCAATAAACCTTGCAAAGAGCATCTAGAGTAGAACGACCTATCCAATCAAAGCGCGAGAACTGAAATGGTTTCTAACGAGGTTAAAACAGTGAGCGGTTTGCTCTCAACTGTAGTTAATGCTTTGACAACATAGCGATATGTTTTGTTTTAAACTTTGCCCGTCATAAAGGACTTTTTGGAAAGGCAGGTCAACAGAAACATGCCTAACAGAACTCAAGAATACAATAAGAATAAAATTACTCTTTAAAGGCGGAATGAGGGCAAACAAGGGTCGATAAGTTAAAAGGAAGATAAGACTTTCATCGGAACTTATAACGAATATTTTGTGTTTCTGAATAATTTCAAATTCAAGGAAACCTCAAAATATTATTTTTCCAACGTAGGAAGACACCAACCGGAGTAATTAAAAACGAGAAATAAACAAAAAAAAAGAATTTTTGCAAGATCCGTTTTCCGTGACCTTGCTCCTTTTGCCACAATTAATACAAAACTTTTTGAAAATCCGCGTTAATTTTATAACGCGCAAATTTTGTTCGCGTTTTTTAAATGATTCGTTTAATGAGGTACAACACCAGAAAATGTCGCTTGGCCGGATGTTCAAACTGTATCAATTTTATTCCCAACAAGTTGCTTGTAACCTCAAGGCTGTCATCTGTTAGTTCGTCTTCCTGAGTTTATAAAGGACATAAAATATGAGTATCGTATCTAAAAAAAACAACACGGCAAACAGGTATTTATCTGATCATTGACAGATTTTTGTAAAGCAATTCGCATTGCCTCTTCCTCGTCCTCCACTTGAAATTTGAACCAGCAGCTGTTGCTTAGGCGCGGTGGTGAAGTTCTCGGAGAATCTCAGAGGAGTCGCTATCGGACTCCATTATCGATCGACCCGTAAATATACAAATCTGAAAAGGACAACTCGCAGCATGTTGTTTTCTCCCGGATCCTCGGTCGAAAAGGCGAATGACTTTTAAATAAGGATAAAACTTAAAAGTTTTACTATCCTTTGTTCAGTTACCATGACGCCGATATGAGCGTGCAGCGGCCGTGGGAAAGAATGTCAACCTCAAAGAAAGCACAGACAGAGGAATTGGAACCTGGGAATCAGAGAAACCGGTGCTTTTTTAATAAAAGCCTAGCGTTAACGTTTAAGAAGTAGCTTTGTTTTAAGTTTCTGTTCTTGTAGTTTTACAAAGAGAAATATTTTCAAAATGAAATAATGTTTTCCTTGTCAAAAGAAATAAAATACTACAAAGCTCTTTAAAGTCCTCATCTCTTTTACGCCCCCCCCCCCCCCCCCCCCCCTCTCTCTCTCTAAGGGATATTCCGGACAAAAAAATTGTTTCCCGGGCTTAGAAATACATGATAAATTGTTTGCGAACATGATATGTACAACAAAAAATAGTTTGCATGTGAAAAAAAAAACTTTGTAAAGGTGCAAAAACTTAAAAAAATGTTTGCAGAGGAAAATTTTCATATCCCCCCTCCAAGAAAAATAACGCTCCGTCCCTAATTAGCCTAGGTCGGGAACTTAGATTTTTCTAAATAAACTATCGTGGTCATGAAGATTTATTTTGGGAATAAAAAAGCTGTTACTCAGGACATAAAATCAAGTTGCTAAAAAAATATCAAGCGACGCTACTCTTGGCTGCAAACATGTCGACCAGTCACAAAAATATAGCGTGCCTAGCCTGTTCCAGGCTCTCTATAGTTGACGAGAGCGAAAAGAGTGGGCACTACATGTGCAGGGGCAAAATACAAGCCTTGAACCGCTTAAACTTGACTTAACGGAGCAAAGGTATGGACGTTACCTTTCTTCTTTTCTCTCATCCCTAGTCGTACCAATTCTTTTTTGCAGAATACACTAAGCGATTTTTAAATTAAGACTTTCACTGAAAATAAACGGCACGCGATGCATGCAGAAGCGATGACGTTTCACAAGGGGTCTTTGATAATTTTCAGGACATTTGTCAAAAAATTAGGGTACATAAAAGTAACTGACAACTTCTGTGCTGAATGATTGTTCAACAAAAATTGCGTTATCTTGGCGTGACATACGATATACGATACATATATACGATGCAAGGTCAAACGCTGTCTAAAATTGTTTACAACATTTGTTTTAAAGAATGGAGAGATTTCTTTTACTAAATCTTATAGAACGCATCAAATATAATTTGTTTCTTTCGTTTATGCTTTAAATTAGTCCTTTCTAACGGCCCAGGAGTATTTTGCTTTGAGTTCTATGCGACGATTTCTTGTTGAGTTGACTTGATTTCTTTTCCCAGTATTCGGTTCGAGTGTGTACAATATGCAAGCCAGCGAGTCATGCGAACCATGCGAGGCAGACCTGCGAGGCACTTAAAAATACCAATAAAAAGGCTACCTAAACGATCTGTAGGCTAACCGAAGTGCTTTTTTGGCTAACCGGAGTGTTGCTAGGCTAACCAATGTGTTATTTAGGCTAACCGAAATGGCTCGCTTGCCTCGCACGACTCGCAAGCCATGTGAACCGGGCAAGCAAGAAATCCCTTATCCCAATATAATAGCTAACCGCAAGCTACCTACGAGCTAACTGTAGGCTAACCGAAGTGCTATTTAGGCTAACCGGAGTGCTATTTAGGCTAACCAATGTGTTTTCAAGTGCCTCGCATGGCTCGCTGGCTCGCACATTGTGCATTCCCTTCGGTGAGTATACAGATCGGTTGATCACAACAGGCAACAGACAACAGACAACAACAGGCAACAATCTCGCACGGCGAGATTAATCGATCACGTCATCGTCATCGCTTAAAAAAAGGTTTAAGATGGCTCACCTTTTCAACAGATGTTTCAAAACTGCTAATAATCGGTTGCTTCGTCTGCAGTCACGACAGACATCACTTCTTAACTTTATGCCAAATTTATTCGATAACTGATAAAGTGCAACACTCAATGCAGACTCGACATCTCAATTTAACAGCTACAAATGAAATAAGGTTTGCCGATCGGTGATGATACAAGCTGCAAAAAAATATCTTCCTTTGCCAAAAAACAAGATGGCGGATCTCAAAAAGAATACAAACAATGCACCTAGTTCCCATTGCTCTTCGGTTCAATTCAGGGAGTAATCGTAACACCAAAAATTCCATAAATTCCATCGCTTTTCCGCTTTACAGCATTAACCGATGACGTCATAAAATGACGTCATCGCTTAAAAACCTGCAGTGTATAAAGCCATTTGTAAGCTATTCAATTGACATTAGGAATTATTGAGTTATTTTTTTCAAAAAAATAACTCTTAGTCGGCGTGAAGACGTATTTGGCTATTAAGTGGGTGGATGTTGGATGTTGGATGTTGGTTGGGTGGATCATTCATGTATGTATTTCACACCAATCAGATTTGGGATTCTATCAAGGACCAATCAAATTGCGGCTTGTATATATGGATCGTTTTCATGAATATTTGTTTTGGATTCAAGGTACGGCCATCTTTGTTTTGCTACAGATTCGACCTTATTAGGCTGTGTTGGCCTGAAGTCTCTATTCCAGTTCTTGATTCTTATGTAGCTTTGGGTGAGAACATTGTGTGTGGGTTCTGAAACTGAAAGTGTTTGGAAATTTCATGGTGGTGAAGGTGATTCTCTTGGTTTACGGAATTAACTAGTTCAGTTGACGACAGAATATGGGTATAGTATTTGTTGACCACTTCATTTACAATTTATGATGTTTTTGAGTAGAATAAATATGTGTATTGAGAATAAATTAAATGTTGTGACTTCCATTTTTTATGTCAGTGTTGTGTGTTTGCTCAACGTTTTGTTTTGGTCCCCAAATGAGAACAAACTGACGCACTGTGGGTTGTTTGTAAGGGCGAGTGTTAAAGAAATTAAACGAGAAATCTTTGAGATTCTAACCGCGCGGTGTTTAAACTGTTTTCTCTCGGTTAAAAGTATAGCATTAGTAGGAGCTTTGGCTAAGTAATAATACGAGCGACCATAAACCTCTCAAGGTTTTCCCCCAAAGAATAACGTATTTGTAATAGGTTGAGGCATGTGGGTTTATTTGGGTTCAAGAGTTGCCAAATAATAGGTATTTTCGTGAGGTTGGAATGTGGTCGCCGGGAGAAGGTTCGACGTTTCCTGCTTAGGAATAGTAGGACTTCACATGGGCGGTCATGAGTTATTTATTGTACGATCGTTTGAAAAGCTCATAACGTGATGATGTTACAAGGGCACGTTTTGTCTGCTCGGCAAATATTAAATTTCCCCTCAGGTGTTTTGACAACGTAGTTGGATGGCACGGAAAGAGAAAATCATCATTTGTGCCGCGAGTGAGGGCGGCAGGAAGGTATAGTAGTCGTTGTGAGAGTCTCGCATTTCAAGCTTCAAGCTTATTTAAATTTTTTATATTGTAATTTTTAGAATACACGTTCACTTTTAAACGAGCCCCTGGCTCATTGGTGATATGTGTTTAAATAAAGTACTACTACTACTATCCGATTGTTGATGGCTATCTTTAGTAGTACGGCGGTGCAATGCGGTTATTTCCGTACGAATGACGTAATGCTTGCAAGTGTTTACGTCGGCCAAATTTATTTTCTTCAGATCTCTGAACTCGCCTCGATGAAACAGCCAAAATATTCACTTCAACTGGCTAAACCGACAAGAAATAGTCGCAAAATTGCAAACAAATTAACGACCGTCGCTTCTGGCGAAATAAACATGCAAAGTAAACATAATCTTGTTTGTCACGTACCGAAAGTGAAAGCTGCAACGTCAGCGCATTCCATGGCTGACGCAATACCTTTTTAGTGTATTTAATATTCCCAACGCAAAGCGGTTGCAGTTACATGTACGTTTACTCATAGGCAAAAGAAAAAAAAAGACAGCCAGCTTTTTGGTAGTCTCCTTTACAGCCGTTGTTTGGGCTCGTCACGCAAAAAACAACGGCTGAAAAGAAAACTAGCTTTTTGGGTGTGCAGTCAAGCGTGTCACACAACTTCATCGACAGCTATTTTTAGCACTGCCATGGGAATATCGGTACTGATCATGTTACGCTTACAAGTTAGGGCACGTTTCTGCTTCTGGTTGCGAAATTACATATTGTACCAGTCCAAGTAAAATCGTCACGTGGTTTGGCCGAAATGCACTGGTGACTAGAGTTGTTTGTTTCTCGCGTTCGTCGAAAGAAAGTCGTCCTTGCTTGCAGAAAGGTTTCTGTTTTATATTGATGATGAAAATAATGGAGCCATTTCAGAAACCCGAGAATACTTTGTTCTTGTTCCATCTGGCTATTCGTTTGCAATTTCTGGGTCAATTTGGCTTTCTTAGTGAGCGTGTTTGCGATTTTGTGATCATGTTTACGGTAAATGTTGTCAACAGTTTTCAATCCATGTTTTGATGTACTTAGCGGTTTTTTTCGGCTTGGAATGAAAGGGGATGGATAGTTAAACATCAAGGTAACCTTAAAAGTGACTACCAGATATTTTTTTCTGTTTACGTTTGAAGAAATTACTGACGTATTTTTTGTCTTCAACAGTATGGTTCGATCGATCGGTTGCACACCACAGTCATATTTACAGGGGAAAGCAGCCTAATTTTAGAACATTTGCACAATTTCTTTTAAAATTGTTTTTGAGTTATTTTTCCAAAAGTAGCTCTTAGTCGGCGCGATGGACCGTGCACATGAACCATGCACAAATAGCTCAACCCATGAAATAAACCATCCCAACAGGACTAACACCCAGTTCTACCCCAAGCCACCCAATCAATTGAAAAAATAACTCCTGCACGCTTAGCGTGCCTACGTTTAAAAGAGTATGCACGAACTGGGACGACTGAAGCCGACAACAATCGAAATATTCATGAGAAAATATTTCTTACAGTTCTTTGTATAGGCAATTATACGTTATTGTTCTCAGCTTTGTTTCCCGTGAACTGGATCGTAGCGAATTATCATAATTCAGCATAATTAAATTTGGAGCTTCGAATTAAGCGCACGTTGTTGTAAACATTGACTCGGAAGGTCTTCGGAAGCGGCAAAACCTGCACTTTTGTGACCAAGTTTTCTCCACCGATACAGAATTCCGGGAGTTGATTCGCGAGGAACATAAACTTGGTGTATTCTATTGTGCCCTGACAGAAGCGAATTTACCAAACTCCCTTTCAAAAAGAAGATATAACGTTTCAAAGTTAAGATTTTATATTTTTACTCTCTTCGAAGTCAATAACTTTTAGGAATTTATGAATTCGAGAAATTTCTTTCTGTCAGGGCACAAAAGAGGTTATGATTTATTCACTAGGTTATATAGTCATTTAATTTGGTGCGCTATTCTAGCAGAAAACTTGGACACAAAATCGCATTATCTACAGTTTAGCTTTGAGAGCTTGAAACATCACCGTAACCGGCGAGCTGCCAGTAAAACTACGACTATGATGTAATTACAGCATCCCCTAATATCCTTGATAAGATTTAGAGGAATCGATGTTCAAAGTTCGGAGAATTAAAGCTTTACAAGATAACACCCCCTCGAGAAACTTGGCTAATGAATTTGTTAATGAGCAAGGGTCCTGCGCGACCTTAAAAAGAACTTCATCGGAGAGAAAAAAGATGTAGCTGAATGCATGCACAAAACCGTTACCCGAAGACGCAAATCATTGCCTTGAAAACAACGACCCGAGGAACATTTTAATCCGATGCCGTTTGAATTTGTGTGATTTTCCCGTAACTCATATACAGCTATTTCAATTAACGTTGTCGGATTAAATCTTCAAACCTACAAGTCAAGACCGAATGGTGCCATGGGTATTTACTGCAATTTGCATATCACCATTGAGGAAATCTACAAGTTTGTATTTTTGCACGTGGAATATTTGTTTTTCTTTCCGTGAAACCTTTCTTGTATCTTTTCTTTCGCCGTTATGTGGTTTGGATTATTCTTTTTAAATGAAATGAGGCGAAAAAGGATCTTTTCTACACATGTCTGAAGAGAAAGGAAACGAAAAACGTCTCGTTTGCTATATCGCTGTATCTCATTAGTATTCAGCACGCGTGGAACACTCTTTCTTCGCCCATACTACCTTTCGGTATTGTCTTTAAGCTTTGAGCTTCAATCCGACAACGTTAATTGAAATAGCTGTATAACATTAGGGACTTTTAGATACACTACGGCGAAGTGCTACTACGGCTACCATGACCGGAAAGGTCTGGGGGAGAGTACGTCTCGGCAGTCTGCAAAATTTAGTGTAAGAAGCAAAACAAAGTACAAAGAAGCACAGTCTAAGGAATGGAAGGTCACTTTTATTCAGTATCTCACAGCCGAATGGCTTCGCTTAAAGAAAGATTGCTATTGTTTGCTTTGGTAGGTCCAACAGATAAGTTCTGAACGAAAGCTTATGCTATACACTTTCTAGAACGATAACAATTTCAGAATTTGATTAATGAAATGTTTATAATTTGAAAGAGACGAATATCTCAGATACCAGCACTCACAGAACCAAAATATTATCGGATACTTATCCAGATAAAGTGCCTCTTCACTGAACTCTCAAAGCAAGCTTTTAACTTAAAACAACTCGCGCTGAACAAGAATGTAGATCTTCGCCATGCCGACACTTTCATCAAACGAATTCAATTGAAAATTTACAAGCGTATGAGCGACAAACTCAACAAATATTCGACTGAAGGTGACTTCAAAGGATACATTTTGCGTTGGAAGTCTGAAAATGCTGAGAAATTCGTAGAAAAAGGACAGAGCAGCGAATTAAACCCACGTACTAGCCACTACGGTAAAACCTCCCAGCTCAGGTAGTCAGATTTCACGGAAGCCACTAGGGACAGCGCGTCACCTAAGCTCCAAAAGGACTGGGAACAAGTAATATGATATTGTATAGCGAGAGTTTATAGCGAGAGGGCCGGACTCGACCGACTGACATGCGCAGTGTCTTATCTTGTGTGGAATTTTACTTCCGCCAGCCGTAGTAGCGCCTCGCCGTAGTGTATCTGAAAGTCCCTATTGTTCCTTATGCAAGGGACTTTCTACCTGTCTATCTACCTACCTATGTTAAGTATAACTTTAATAAACTTTGCTTCCACCTGCCGCAAAATGTAATGTGGACTGATAAAATAATGTGCGCGATTAGTACCAAAACAGACATAAATGAGATAAGATTGGTCCGTCATAGCTATCTTGCGAACATGGTGACCTATCTGTTTTATTTCATTTTTGAAATAGTGCTTGGTAGCCGTAGGGAACATTCAGGGAAGTTAAAAAAAATGTCGAGAGCAACGAAACCTTTGCGTCATCCGTTCGGCATTGTTAATCCTTCTTATCCTTCACAATGATAATGGCATCGCGATGCTAGGATCCTGGGTAACCCGGCTGAGATGTATCCATGTAATCGCGCTCACCAGCTAGCCAGCCCAGCACTTATTCCCAATTTAATTTCACTTCAGAGCAAAATGGTCCACCAGTTAAACAATATTTATTTTTCTATCTAGCACATTCATGTACAAGATCAAGAAACTGCCTGAAACTGCAAAATAATGCACCAAATGGCTCAAACAACCACTTCACGCCAAAATTGAACCCATCGTTCACTGCCGCAAAATCTAGTCAATTCTGGACTAGCCCAGCTCATATAGTACCGTGCTGAAAGCTATCTTGGCAAACCCGCCCGGCTCACGTGATCAGGCCCTTAGACAAGACGAGACGTTCCAAAAGACGCATCGAACGACTCAAGGTTAAAAATCGCTCATGAACGAAGTGGCATTTTTGTCGATGTTTAGGAGGAAAACTGCTTCAAAATGATCAATCTCTTCGAAATTTATGGTTGTGAGGATGGCAAGCAGTTGCCTTATCGCCGATGCACTTGTCCGTTTCGTTAACGGTCGGTGCCATTTTAGCGACACAATCATCGAATTTTTTGCTACTAAAAAGAAAAATGAAAATTGTACGTCACCACCCAGAGTCGACCCTGGAACCTCTGGCATGTTAGCATCCCTCTCGCCACTACACCACCACGTTGATTCCTCAAACCACGAAAAATTTAATTATATAAGGTGACTTTCTTACTGTTACATCTATAATAGGTGACCCTATCCCTATCCCTAACCTAAGCGTGAATCTAACTTAGATTTAATAATCGTCTTATCTAGGCCTACATGTAATTTCACCTAATAATCAAAGCACAGTTTCGACCTTATCCAGGCCTAAACTAGAACAGATATGGCACCGTCCATCCCGAAAAGCTTGGTTACCAACGATGGCATCGACCGTTAAAAATGGCACCGACCGTTTACGGAAGGGAAATTAGCATCGCCAATATTAGTACATCTTAGGAATGAATGAAAACTATATGCACATTCACTGGTGCTAGAAAAAATAATGTCTGACTGCTTGCCATGTCTTGCCCAGTACCTTGATATCATATACATGTATTTTCAGTTATTTTACTTTTTGTTTTACTGAAAAATATGAACTAATCACCTGGAGGATAACAGAACAAGTACTATAAGTAGTCGAATTTATTATAGCTGAAACAACGTCAGGGGCACCAAATGAGGCAATTTGTTAAATATCGTCACGAATATTCGGAATAATAAAGAATAATGACGTCACTTCGTCCTCGTCTCGCGGCCTTTTTCAAAACAACAGACAAAATGGCTACCGCTGGCGACCATCAAATGTGTGAAAAATAGGAGTTGTTACTGTAAAAAGGATACTTCTGGAGTCGGGAAAAGACGCGTTTCCTTATTTTCTTGTATGAAGAAATTAGGGATGTTTCAAAACGTCAGTTACAGGAAGAAACAAGTTTGGGAATTGGCTATTCTGTTTTATTGGCTATTCTGGAATAATCCGAAATATAATCTTGTTCCGGAATAGGGCTAATCGAACAAGCACTGCCGAAACATTTACAGTTTTCCGTGAGTTTATATTTACGCTGCCTTACCCACTTCTTCATGTGGTCTAACAAATAATTCAAAGAAATTTCCCTCTCTTGCTTAAACTTAGTCATCTTATTATATGGCAAAGCAGTCTTGAGGTAAATCCGAGCGTTGTGATTGTTCCTACTTGGTCGGGATTTTGCCATATAGCCCGGAAACAGTCATAAGCCGTGTACTGTTTTGTTTACGAAAGCCGGCCAATTCAATATTTGCAGCTCAGTGAGTGCCACATAAACAACTACTTACTAACCTTACTTGCTCAAGCCGTACTGGGGAATATTGGCCCTCGGTCATTTTTGTCACTGCGCTCAGTCCGTGCCGCCACAACCTCAGACCAATATTCCTCAGTATGGCCCTCACGTGCGGTTGCGGACAGAAATATTGACATCTGACGCACGCATTTTCGATTAGGAAATAACATTTTGCTTACTTGAAGTAACATGTCCCCTGACTTTGCACTTAAAATTTTGCAAAAGGCAAAGTAGACTGCCCAGATTTGTTTTCAGTGAGCATGTGTGGAAAGAAATGAGTTCACATGTTTAGTCTGGCAGAAATGTCAAAAAGATATATAACGAGTCAGTGACATAAGATACAAGGGAAAAAAGTTGCAGCTTGTGTGACTAACTGAACAACACCGTTACTGATACTGATTTTAAAATAATGTAAGCTGGTGAGTACCTGTACTGTGCATCCTGCCAGTGAAGTAGGTCACATAGTCTTGTAGGCCTTCAGGTGAACTGACATCAAACACCACCAATCCCAATCTGATCCAATCCAACATGTGATGCATCCTGTACATTTGCTGTCTCCTACGTTCCATTTGTTGGAATTTGGAAGGCACATTAAAAGATGAAGATGAAATGCCTAAAATAAAAGAAATACAATTAATAACTAAAGGCAGTTAGCATTCAAAACCTTTCTTCAATAGCAAAGTCTATAATGTGTCATACTGACATGTAGAACATCAAGATCACCATGACTTAAAGATTATAACTCCTCCACCATCCCACCAACTTACTTCATTCATCTCAGTTTATTCAAACTGAAAGTAAAGACCATGCGTATTGGTAATTCCCATGGAAATTGAAACTAAGATAATTTTTTTGCAAAATATTCAGTAAATCCTTTAAAAGGAAGTTTGGTGAACTAATGTGCCATAAGACAGACTTGTCGTGATTATGCTGGCATGATTTGGAGCATATTTAAGCCTGCATAAATTAATTACTACAATTTTGTCGTTACTTCTTTTAGGTGCTCGTATGAAGACAGGAGTTATTTTCCTCATGCAAGCAACACACACCGACTTGGCAGGGGTTTACTGGAATTAGAGCTATAATTTGTTCATCATCTTTGCTTCAGTTTGAATGAAATTTAGCCTTGGCCAAGTAATATGGGAAACATTTGCACTAATCCAGAAGAAGGCAAAATCAAACTTTAACTTATCGTGGTCATAAATTGTACCGATGGGTTATGAATGACTGATGCAAAAGAGGAAATCTACAATGGCAGCCGCTAATCAAGTGATCAAAGGTCAAAGTTGCCACAAAACACAACTGATGCACATACAGTGGAACCCCGTTAATACGGGCACCAACGAGCCATGGAAATTTGGCTGTATTAACGGGGTAGGGTCAAATTTCATTACTGGTCTACTTCAAGTGACGTCTTGACAGATACATATCATAATTGAACAGAGCCACATCAAAATGCTAACGAATCTATTGGACCTTGATAACAATCTTTCTGTAAGAGATGTTCACAAAGGGGAGAAAAGCTCAAGATCCACAGGCGTTTTTAAAGTGCTACTATGATCAAATTCGCATATTTTCTTTTGTAGCCATTTTAAAATATTAACAAGTACTCTTTATGAGAAGAAAAATGCCGTTTATTGTTCTCCAATATCTCTTTTCTTTCCAGAGATATTTAAGTTTTTAAAATATGCAAATTAGCAAAGTAATGACGTCATATACTCAACCGAATTCTGGTTAAATACGAAGAAAGTGATATCTCAGCCAATTTGTATTGAAAGTCTCTGATTCTTTGCAGTAACACTCTGCTAGTAGTGTTTCACAATATGAACTATACAACTTGGTTACCATGGCAACATACTAGGTTCCAGATCCCCCCAATGCTAAAGGCTTTTCTGGCCAATTCTGGCATTCTTTTTAAATATTTGTAGAAAATGCTTTATATGCGACATCTGGCAAGCATATCAATGGATTTGGTAGATGCCTTGCCTGGGTTTAATTTTTCCGAACTGAAAAATTCTAGAATATTAAAAACAAATTGATGGGGACTGGAAAAGAGTGAGTTACCATGGTAACATAATTTTATTGCAGCTGTAGGTGTGTCATCTGTGGAACTATTAGTCTGCCAAGTTTCATTGGTCTCTGCAGAAAATGACCGAGATAACTTTATTTTTGTACTTGACAAAAAATTTGGTTGAGTAGATGACGTCATCAGTCCCCTAATTTGCCTATTTTACGATTTTTTTAAGCTAAAATATCTCCGGATATTTGAAAACGGAAAACGACATTTTGAATCTTTTGTTAAATAGTTTTTGAAACGCCTAAAATTTCAAGGGGTGAAAATGTGATCATAGTAGCACAGGGTTCATACAAAAAATCGCAACCATTTTTCCAGGACTTTTCAAGGCTTTTTCAAGGACCAAATTGAATTTTCAAGGACCACGTACCAGGAATGCAATTTCATGGACGGTATATAAATGCACATTCCCAGTCCAAGCTAACAGGTATCTAACGCTTCAAGTGTTTGTTCCATCTCCATCTCTACATTTATCAGTTCACTTGTCTTTTCTCTTTATTAGCTGCTTTTACACCCGTGTTTTACAGTGTTTGAAGTTACTTTACACAGGAAAAGAATACCAAAGTCTATGCAAAGCAATTTGCTTTCGACCACCCTACATTTAAAGTTGAAGAAAATTCAAGGACTTTTCAAGGACTTACACAGAAATTCAAGGACTTTTCAAGGAAAAATGAAATTCAAGGACTTTTCAAGGACTCCCCATGAAATTCAAGGACTTTTCAAGACTGTGCGAACCCTGTAGCACTTTAATAAAATAACATAATTCAATACTGTTTCTCAAGTACTGTATTTGTTTAGTTTGGTCAATTATTAATAGGTATTTGGTTCGAGTGGCCGTGTTAGCAGGGTAATATTATAAAGGATTGTATAGTTTTGGGATTTCAGATTTAAATGTTGTTTATAGTGGTCATGCACTTAGCTTCGAGATAGCTAGTTTAGGAATGCCACTGAAACATAGGAAACAAATAACTTTAAATGAACATAACATGGTTAAAAATCCCAACTGGCTGGAGGCAGACCAGTTAGCTATACACAAAGCGTGACCGAGGATTTGAAATCGGGACGACCGTGAAACAAATCCAGCTAGTGGCAGGGTGGAGGGCTTGAACCCGGGACCTCCGGATTACAAGACCAGCGCCCTAAACCACTCGGCCACGCTGCCTGGGTTTTATTATAAAAAACTGTATGGGCATTTTGCCGGGACAAAAAAGTGGCCGTAATAACAAGGTGGCCGTTAGGCGGGGTTCGACTGTATTGGTAAACGTGATCACAGCATGTAACTATTTAAACGCGCATAAAAATTCCCACTCTACTCCAGACTTGCTGAAAAGTATTCACATCATCAGACGATGCGTTGCACGAATCATGATCGAAACATCTGTTCATTCTGAGCATGACTGAAACAACCTCACGAGGTAGTTTCAATCATGATCAGATGAAACACGTTCAAAATGGCGGACATGTGGAGAGGAGGCGGGTGCCCAAAAGATCCAAAATTGGGCCTACTATGAGACCACATGTTTAGTTAAAAGTTTTTCGAAAAATATAACACGGATTTTCGGATTTGGTAATCGATGTGGTCTTGGGTTTTTCCTATTTGGTTTCCAGTTTCTCTGTTGAGATTTATGTAGCAATTATGTCCTCAATTCAGGGCTCCAACCAGACCCTGCAGATCATTTCGCTGGTCTTGCCTTCGTTTTCTAAAAATGACACAATGCAAAAAGACAAGATTTTTGCTGGCGGCATCTTTGGCAATTTTCCTTCACAAACAATAAACAAAGGAAACAATGAAACCAGCGAACGTTTTAGGGATTAGACTATAACTCTTATAACCCTAACCCTAAGGTTAGGGTTAACGTTCCAAGTTAGGGTTTTGCGGCTTAACCCTAGGGCAAAAGCGAACCCCGATCCCATTTTAACGAGCTGGTGTTTTCACTTCATATTAGTCTTGCTTTCAGTTAAGTGCCGCTTGCTCTCACTTCTATCTCCACTCCTTACATCATCACACATCTCAGCACAAAATCCCGCGAAATTAAGAGATAGACTTCTTCGGTTTTCGTTCGCACGAATCGACTGTTTCGGATGAATATTTAATGAGGCACAGGAAAATTTTTGGCGATGAAAGGTCCCCTGCGAAACAACTAAAGAATTTTTTAAGTCTAAAACCAGCTCGCTTCTCGGCAACTTTGTAGCCGCAACACCCAAGCGGATAATGCAAAACTCACACTGACAAAGTTTCCGACAAGAAAACTGTTTTAGACTTTCCACTTGGATGGTATCCAGTTACCTCGCCACCAGGAAGACTCGCCGCCAACGACCTCGCCACCAAGTAACCACCTCGCCGCCAACGACCTCGCCACCAAGGGAAGTTGCCTCGCCACCAAAGAGATAAACTAGAATAAACTAGTCGAAGAGACTTGAACGTTCGAACGAAAACAATTTCACTCAGAAGAGACGTGAACGTTCGAACGAAAACAATTTCAATCAGCCGATAAGTTTCTTCGCTTATCAGTACTCAACGTAATACACTACGTTGTCAAGGAAAATGATCGGTAGCATTTTCGAAATTTTCGAAACTGAATGTGTTATGCATGTCGACGATACGTAGTGTTAAGGCAAGCTATTTCATCCAAGTTGAAATGCTGGAAATGTATGAATAAATCTTCATTTCGTAACTTCATTTCGTATTGTGTGAGGGGCGTCTGCCGTTTTTCGTAACAGCGGAGGCAATAGTAAATAACAGACCACATTGTATAACGAATTCCAAAGATCTCAAAAGCGTTGTTTAATACTGGTATGAAAACCTGCCCCGTCACAAACAAATCACATAAGAAGAACAAGAATTACGTTGTAATATGATAAATTAGAGTAAAGCCGGGCAAGGGAATACCAGTCAAGGAGAATAACACGTTCGCTCGAATACACGTATTAAATACTGTACAGTCTAATACACGTAAGTTGTCAAGGAAACTCATCGATAGCATTTTCGAAACTGAATATCTTGTGCAACCGTTATTTCAACATTTCAATCTTAATGGGAGGGATTGTGATTACAGAAAGATGCTAGATTGTCTTGTGTTATGAAAACTCGCCTCAAACATAAAGTCGCAAATCGGTCGCAAATGGACTAAAAGAACGAGAATAGTATTTTGTTATGATAACCCGCCACAAACAAAAATTCACACCAGAAACGAGAATTGTGTGGTGTTAAACAAACACAAAAGCAAAAATCACACCACGCTCGCGCGCCAAGCGCGTGCCTGATGAAGACATAAGTTTATGTCGCTCGAAAGCCTGACACGTCTGGCCATAGTTGGCCTGAATCGTAGAAAAAGAAAAAAAGTTATGGCATGATGCTCAATGCTCTTTTTAGCTCTTTTTAGATCCCACGCGCTACGACTTTTTTTCTCACCTTTCAAACCCACGCGCGATGTGCGAAAATATGTTAATTTGAGGTGAGACTCAATTCTAACAAACAGACAAACGTTGTCTTAATTAACGATCCCTCCAATCAAATTCCGTTTTTTCCCGCAAGTGAAAATTTGGATCCTTAGGATGTGTATAAAAGGAAAGTAAAAAATCAGTCAATCAATCCGATCATATGATCTCGCTCTCGCTTTCGAATACGACACGGTTACGATCTTCAATACGCTCTTCATCATTCTTCGTCATGTCTTCAACTGACAATTGCATCGTCTGCAAACAAAAGGTTAGGCCGCGACAAGAAGCCCTCCAGTGTGATGGTTGCAACCTATGGAACCACAGGACGCGCAACACTGGTGTTTCCCGTCAAGACTACTGGGAAGCAGTCCGCGAGGAGAAGGATCTGGAATGGCGCTGTCCTTCTTGCCCTTTCCTTGAGAGCACAAGACTAGACGAGCCGTCTTTTAACGATAGTACGTCTTCACTTTTATGGTGTTGTATTCTTTTCGATACAGAAACTGCTTTTCTTATTTGTTATTTATCAAAAAGTTAAAACAGTTTTGTTAAAACGTAGTAAGTCCGTATACTAAACATGAGTTAACATGAGTTAAAATTTTAATTTTTTTTTCTTTTTCCAGCTGTTATGTCTCTCTTCTTCTGTAAGATCACACCCTCAACCTCAAAAAGCAATAAGATTTAACTTAAGATAACGTTTAAGATAAATTCCTAAAATACTGGTCACTTTTTACATTATTATTATTTTTCAATAGCTAACAACAGAAAAAAATATGACATACAAAAAAAAATAATAAGGTTTTAACTGCTTTTCTCCGAAAATTTATTAACCTTCTTTTAATAGTATCAATCAAACTTAAATGCACGTGAAATTAAGATTTTTTTAAATTTTTTTTTATTATTTATTTCTCTAAAAAAATGTTTTCTTTCTTTTCGATAAGGTTCAAGAGTTGGGGTTGGAGCCAGCCTACCGGACAGACAACCGTACCTACAAGTACATCCGAAAGTTCATGGCGCTACCTTTCCTGCCGGAAGCCGAGATTACGCCGATGTTCCAGCGACTCAGTGACGGCGGCGCCTGCAAGCACTAGTTTCGTACGTTGAACAGAACTGGATATCCAGCACAATGTGGCCTCCATCCTGTTGGTCAGTCTACATGCTGCCGATCCGAACCAACAACGATATAGAGGGGTGGCACCACAGCCTGAACCGGCGAGCCAACAACAGAGTCCATCTGCCATTCTACCTATTAGTGGAGCTGCTGCACCAGGAGGCCAGACTAGTCACTATCCAGATAAGGCTAGTGTCCGACGGGAAGCTGTCAAGGATTCAGAAAAAGAAGTACCGGCTGCTTCAATCCAAAATCTTCAAACACTGGGAAGATTTTAACAGCGACGAGATTTCTGCCCGCCGCCTTTTGAAGCTCTGCAGTTACCTGAACGGCCCGACGACCCGAACCTGAAGCAGACGAACCTGACCTGAAACATCAAAAAACGGCTCTTTTAGGAGCCACCGCGCCCTGCTTGCGTCTTTGGACGTTTTCAGGTCGCTAAAAATGGCTCTTTTAGGAGCCGCCACATCTGCAAAAGTCATGATCAACGTGTTTGCTCTTCTATATTTAATACATTAATAAAGATTGTTGTTGTTTGCCGCGGGGAAACTGGGTAATATAATTCGAAATAACAAAGAATGAGTTCCCTTGACAACATCACAGACGTCGTAATTTGCATACATACAGATAAGCAAACAAACTCGCGATTCCATTCGTTCGAACTGTTAATGCTCCTGTAGTTATTGAGAGTTTGAGTTATCGGGAAACAAATGTAGTTGCAGTAGGAAAGCTTCACTCCCCGCTTGATCGAAGTTTACAATTACTCGCACCGAAGAGACGATTTTACTCGCATTGAATTTACAATTGCTATCAAGTCTCACTTGATCTCGACAACAACAATACTAAGTCTTCGATTTCTCGCATCGAATATATGATGTCTTCCCGTGAAGTAAGTTTTTAATTCCTTACAATTTCAAGCGATACGTTTCGAAACAAGTCGCTCGAGGGCGTAATTTCAATTCAGACAAGCGAAGAAACTTATCGGCTGATTGAAATTGTCTTCGGTTCGAACGTCGATCTAGTTCTCTTCGACTATTTTTTATTCTGGTTGGTGGTGAAGTTAAAACTTATCGGCTGAGTGAAATTGTTTTCGTTCGAACGTTCAAGTCTCTTCGACTAGTTTATTCTAGTTTATCTCTCCATCTTTTTCTGTCTTTCCTGCCACGTAACCACTACGTCACAATGCAGTTTCCCGTCCTACTCTACTCAGTTTATAAAAGGAAGTCGATAAGCAAACATGGCCGCGAGTCAGGACAGGTTTTTGAAATGGTTTCTCGCCTGCCGTAAACGCTTACAAAACCGTACAAGGAAAGATTTGCACGCGATGCGTTGGAAAACTCATACAGCTAGCTGAATGTGGAGAACGTAAGCTTTTTGCATGTATAAATTCTGAGACACGAAGGCAAGGCCAGCGAAATGAAATACAGGGCAGTGTTTAGCACACATAAACAAACTTGCATGCGAAGTTTGGAGTTGTTTTTGACAATGTTCAATTTAGCCAAAAACTTAATATGCGGGTCTTGCCCTCACGCCTTCAATTTAAACCACAACACACATGTATGTTGTTAACGAACTGACAAGTTGTTTAAGTATCAAAAACTGAAAGAGTGCCACACCAAACAGGTGAGAATTCTTATACAAAAAAACAAGTGCATAATTAATGTGCAACCTGCGAAATGCCACTCAATCACCTCACTTGAATGAAAAAATCAACTAGGTACAGCGTACACATCATAAAACATGATACGTGGCTCCAATTCGTGGTAACAGGTTTCTCACTAGCTTGAGTTCTTAGAACAGATGATGTCAATGGACAAAAATGTGTAACACATGCACATTGACATATATCAAAATTGTGCCATAAATGGAGGTAATTGTTCATCCAGATGAATATACCACTATTGTTACACAAGGTATATCCCAAACCAATCAAAAACAAAGATAAAAAGTTGCCCTTAAGCTTTCAAAAGTAGAAAAAGCAGCATGCAAAGAAAGACGTCCTGTCCATTAGCAAGAAGCTAGTGGATTTTATAACTTGCCCAATTGGCAAGTAATAAAAGTTTTTGCCTTGTTTGCTAATGAAGAAAGGCCATCAAGAAAGTCTGTATTACAAGCACTAAATGCCTCCAACTTTCCTGAAAGGCAACCTAAAAATCCTTTTTTCACATTAAAAAAAACAACTCTGTCCTATTTTCATGTATTTGAACAATAATAAACAGCAAACGAGTCCCATGTTTAAGATGTTGATTAGAGCTTATGAAAATAAGTTGTTTCATGAGGTTTGGCACATGTATAAGTGTACAAATTATTTACATACATGCATTTGCTCACCTGAATCATAACTTGCTGCTGAAGACCAATCAGAAGATGAAGATGAAAACCCTAAAATCATATAGAAAAAAAAAATTAATAACTAAAGGCGACTTGTATTCAAAACCGTTCTTAAACCAAAAAGGCTAATTTATGAGTCAAATTATGATTATGCAGAATATCAAGATCACCATGACTTTCTAACCACCCCTCCACCATCCCAGCAACGTACTTGATTTATCTCAATTACGGTAACTCATATTGGAAGTAAAAACCATAGGTACTGCTAATTTCCATGGACAATGAAACTTAATAGGTAATGTTTTCTAAAACCTTCACTATTCACCATTTTCAGCAATTTCTGATTCAATCAGTAAATCATTTGGAAGGAATTATAATGAATGTGTGCGACTTAAGATCAAGAAACACATCCTTCAAGCCCTGGCTGATATCCTTCACTTGACTGTTCTTGACCATAAAGGATAGCCAAGATTATGCTGGCATGATTTGGAAGACAATCAGCCTGAAGTGGATGGGACAAAGAGACAATAAATACATATCAAGTGCAAAGTGAAGAGGGTGAAGCACAAAGAACCGTGCAAAGCAAAATCGTTAGAAGATTTGGAATCAAGAAGCAAAAGAAATACCACCAGCTGAGCCATTTCCTTGATTATTAAATGCCAGCCAAGTTACGTTTTTGATTGGTTCGTTTTGAGCATGTGCTTGCAAGTTATCCTGGACTCTCTCTTCTCGTTATTTGAAGATGAAAAACTTCTTAAGCTGCATAGCACTTTTTCTTTGTAATAAGTTATGAAAATGTTAAAATAGTGCTAAAATCCAGTTAGAATAATCCAAACGTTTCGGGCTTTGCCCTTCATCAGTGGAATTTTTTTCATGCCTGGGTTCAGCCCTTGTATAGGGCATGGAAGGGAGAGTTCAGGAATATTGAACTAGGTATATCCAGAACAAATTTAAAACAAAGATAAAGAGTTGCACTAGCTTTCTAAGGGAGAAAAATTAAAGCAGCATGCAAAGAAAGTCCTATCTATTAGCCCGGGGCTAGTGGATATTATTCATCACATGCATGCACAACTGGCAAGTAAAATTTTTGGACTTCTGTTTGCAGATTAAGTAAGGCTGTTGAGAAAGTCCTTCAGGAAAGCACTCAGTGCCTCCAACTTAATAATAATAATGCCTGAAAGGAAACTTGAAAAATCAAAACCATTTTTTTTACATTAAAAAGACGACAAAGCTGTCCTATTTTAAGAGCGGGCAACAGCATTTATTGCCTGGAGGCATGTAAATTAAAAATTGAAAATTTTCAAACTTGGCCAGAATGTAGGTCTAGTGGAACTATTCCAAAAAAATACTTTACGTTAAATCAGATTTTTCTCTTGCAAGAACGGCGATGATGACAGATTGACAGCTATCACAAGGGGTGCATACAAGACTATACAATTCATGACTTAAAAATTAACCATGAAATTAATGAACAAAAAGGCACAGTATCATTGAAAAGAGGAAAAAAATGTGTCACAGTTTACAGTGCTACATGCCGTACCGTTGCCACTTGATAAAGTTTTTAATTAATTTTTTACAACTTTTTGACATCTTTTTGACAACTTTCTGATGGCTTCTGCTTAAAAAAAATAATAAAAAACTTTATCAAGTGGCAACGGCATGGCATGCAGCACAATAAATGGTTATATGAACAATTTGACAGCAAAAGTTTTCGGCTTATATTGCCGATTTCATCAGGGCAAAAAAAATGCAAAATTGAGAGCAAAAACACTCAAGCTGGTACAGGACATACATGTAGTGATATAAAAATATTATCCCAACGTGGGAAACATTTTTGCTTGACAAAATAATAGCTAAAATGTGTACTCATAGTTAAAATGATACCGAAAATGGCATGAAAGACATTAAAATGGTTATCATACAGGGAAGTAGAGTTTCAGTGCCTGAACATTATAAAAACAGCGAACACTAGTGATTAGCACGTAAACAAGTGTTGTCATGCAATACAAGATAAAACATTTGACACACTGTTCAACATTTGACATTTGTACTTTAGCAAATAATCACTTCCATCTGATATGTACATTATTTTGAATGGCCGCTGTTAAAACGATAGCATGTTCGCAGACTGCATATATGTATCCGGCTTTTTGAAATATCAAGAACTGCTACTGTATATATGTTTTCTCGGTTTATTAAACCCCTTCTTCAGATTAAAGACAAATTCCAAATTTCTGCTGTTCACGTAAGCTAAAAATCTGATTGAACATTTTTTTTTTTTAGAAATAGTTCCACTAGACCTAAATTCTGGCCAAGTTTGAGATTTTTGATTTTTTTATTTTGCATGCCTCCAGGCGATATTTGCTGATGCCTAGCTTGCTCTTAAATTCGCACATTACATGTATGTACAAAGTAATGTCTGAATGGTTGTTTCATATGGTGTGGCATATGTATTTAGTGAATAATTAACATACAGGAATGCACTCACCTGAATCAAAACTTTTTGCGGAAGATGCATAAGAAGATGAAGATGAAATGCCTAAAATAAAATAAATTTAATTAATAAGGCAATTTGCATTCAAAACCATTCTAAAACAGCAAAGTCTATGTGTCATATTATGACATTTAGAATATCAACACTGTAAAGAATGTAATCCCTGCCACCCACTCTACAATCCTAGCAACTGACAACAACAATTTATTAAAGTATTCCCTATTAGACTATATACAGTGTACATGGTATTAATATATAATTACAAATGTTTTGAAAGATCTTATAATTATATTAAGTAAATAACAATTGGATTGTTGGCTTAACATAGAACCATAGAATAATAGAATCATAGATGAGGGCAGCAGGGGTCAACGCTGTTAAAAGGAAACAGAACTTTAGTATTGTTAACTATTAAAGTGGTGAAATCTAACACTTATTTCACTGAAGAAGTTTGTTCTGATACTGTTGTAGTGATGACAAAAGAGTAAGAATTGAAGCTTGTTTTCTATTTCATTTAACAAGCAGAGAGAACAAATTCGTAAATTTTTGTTTTTTTCCGGTAATTGTTATGTCTACCAGATTCTATTTTTAGATTATGATTTCCAAGGTGAAATTTATTTATTTGTTTTTTATGACAAGGATTTTTTACAAAAGCTAGGAAGTCAGCTTTGAGGCAATCTTTTTTAAAAAGGGAATAAAATTAAAGTCAAGTTTCTTCAATTAAATTTAGTTACTGATTAATCATAATTTAGACTTGTTAAGTTTACCTTGAATGAGAGAAGAGGTGTGATCAGTAAGCTCAACTAACTCAAACCGGAAGTAGAAATCATGGGTATTGGAAATGTCCTGGACATCAAAACTAAGAGAAATTTTTCTAAAACCTTCACTATTCACCATTTTTCAGCATTTTCTGATTCAGTAAATCATTTGGAAAGAATTATAATGAATGTGTGTGAATTAAGCCCTGGTTGATATCCTTGACTTGTGTTCTTGACCATGATGGATAGTCAAGATTACTTGGAGGATAATAAGCCTGAAGTGGATGGGACGAGGAGACAATAAATACATATCAAGTGCAAAGTGAAGAGGGTGAAGCACAAAGAGACGTGCAAAGCAAAGTTTTTAGATTTGGGATCGGGGAGTAACAGAAATGCCAAGCAGCTGAGCCATTTCCTTGATGTTTAAATGCAAGCCAAATTATTTTGTCAACTTAGCTGAGATCCTAAGAGTGGCCTTGTGACAAACTTTTACAGGATAGTATAGAGTACTTCATGGAAAGTGTGCACATTGTGTTGAACAAGTTGTTGAAATTTCTGATACAAAACAACAAGTGTATAAATAACACAGAACCTGCAAAAGGCCACCAATCAGCCTCAGTTGAATTAAAAGCTTTAGCTGGGTATAGCTTACTCATCAAAAACATGATACATGGCTCCAATTAGATGTATCATTTTTCTCACAAGTGAAAAAAGCCATATCTGTCATTTCATTGCTTTACATTGGTTTGTGAAAGAAAATTTACATAATTTGTGGCTTTCAGGTCCACAGTTATATCTCAGTATGTACAATGTATATGTTGTGGTTTAAATTTTTCTTTGGTTTAAAATTTTTCAGACCAGTTTGAATTTTACTTTTCACTGTCTTGTATTGATTATCATAATCTGAAACAAAGGAAAATAAAAATCAAACTGGTTTGAAAAATTTTAAACCAAGGTAAAATTTAAACCACAACATATATAATAATGTCAACTCAACGGCATCAAAAAGAATACACAGATATCTGTCCTCAAGTTGTTAGCTTGAATTTTCAAAACAGATGAATGATGAAGAATACCACACATGCACACTCACATACCTTTGTCCCATTGTTAATCCAGGTGAATTACAATTATAATGAATTATGATTTCTTCACAAGGCATATCCCGAATGAACGAAAAGCAAAGATGAAAAGCTGTACTAGCCAGCTTTCTCAAAGCGAAAATCAGCATGCAAAGAAATTCCTGTCCATTAGCTCAGGGCTAGTGTTTTTATCCCTTTGATAAAGTTTATCAGGGAGGCACTCAGTGCCTCCAACTTCAATCTAATTTTGATTTAATAAGACGACATTACTCTGTCCTATTTTAAGTTTGCACATAACATATGTATTTGCAAAGTTATGAATGGCAAAGGAATCCAACGTTTAAGAAGTTGATTAGGGCTTGCAGTTGTTTCATTTGGTTTGATTTGTCTATTGACTGTATAATTGACATATAACTTACACTCACCTAAATCATATCTTAATTTCGTTGAATATGGATAAGGATATAAAGATGAAATGCCTAAAATAAAATCAATAAGGCAATTAGCATTCAAAACCTTTTCTTAACAGCAAAGTCTATAATGATGATTGTGTCATATTGACATGTAGAATATCAAGATCTATTACCATGATTGGTCATAACTGTAAAGAATATAACTATCCAGGGTTGTGCTCTAAGGGTGCCCAGGTGCCTCAGGAGACTAACGTTTGCCTTTGGGCGACCAGATAATCTTGTTTCTTTCATATAAGCTTTATGCTGGGCACCCTGGATCTCATAGTTTGGAACCTTTGGGCTCCTTGTAATTTGTGTTAGAGCACAGCCTTGCCACCCCTCCCCCAAATCATCCCACCAACTGACTTCATTCATCTCAATTAACTCAAACTGGAAGTATTCATTTGGTAATTCCTATGGAAAATGAAGCTAAATAAATCATCACTGTTGTATTCACCAATTTCACCAATTTCTGGTTCAGTAAATCCTTTGAAAGTATGTGCGGTGGCCTAATGTACGTGACGCATATCAAACTCTGGACCAAAAGGCATACACTGTACTAGGCTTCAAGCCCTGGCTGTGATCTTTGTCTTAAGTGTTTTCTTGACCATGATAGATAGCCAAGATTATGCTGGCATGATTTGGAGCATAAATAGGCCTGGTTTGCAACAGTGAGCCTCATGCTGGTATAATAATTATTGTCGCACAATTAAGGTATATTTCAAACCATTTTGGCCATTGCAATTGGCTGCACAGGAATTAGTAGCAATAAATGGCTTATAAAAGCTAGTTTGGTACTGCAGTACCTTCATCATCTGACCCAGAATCATCTTTACCTGTTTCAGTTTTCAGTTTTCCAGTTTCAGTTTCAGTTTCTGTTTGAAAATCATCTTGATCATCCATTTCTGTTAAAATCTTTTCATCAGAGAAATGGGCTGGTATTTCTTCTTGTCCAACTTCACTTTCACATTGACCTTTGGAGATAAAGATGGACTAGAAAGCTGGGCTTCATGATGTTATCAATGTACAGTGTGTACACCTATTTAACATCCGATTCAGTATTTGTTATACAGCTGTGGTAAGTTATATAATGCTTGTTCTCATGGCTTCATTATTGTAAAGTTTGAACTTATATTATTTTTTTAGACCTTGAACTACTCTCTGTCCAATACTCAAAACAGTGCTGTTACTTATAGTAAGTTAACTAATCAGGGGGCCAACAAAACACAAAATTACTGATGAGGCAATTTTTTTTTTCTAAAGAAAAAGCTAACCTCTCGCTGATTCATTCTCAAAGTACGCTTTGTATGCTTTATACTCCTTTTCCAATATTGTTGTTTTTAACTTCAACTCTGCAAGGCTCAGTTCAGTCAAGATCTCTTTCGTCACAAAACATCTTTGAACCACTTCACCAAGATGGCCAGATGAATAATCCTCCCACAGCTCCTCCAGGATCTCGAGTGAATCACACTTCACTGTTATCACCAAACTTCCTACTTTAACACCGGTAATAATGAATCGCATTTTTTCCATGTATGCCAAAAAATTATTGTGGTCATCCATGCACCTTGGTGGTGTTGTCTGCAGGTAGTTTGAAGCAATTAAAGTCAAGACCCCTTCTGCTGGAATGAGGTTTGGCAAAGGCTGGACATATTCTGATGATGCAGGTACTGTAGGTGCTTCCTGGCACCTACCATCAGAAGATCCTTCTGATTTTGTTGCTAAAACAGGTGTTGCATTCTGTGTGTTGTGTTCTACTGGTTCCATGGTTTCCACATCAATCCTTACTTTCAAAGCTGTTGATAGGGAACAATTTGAAAAATCCATATTCATTTTAAAACTTTTGTTAGTTATGGTGTATCACAGCAGTCAATGTTTTAACCATAATTATGATAAAGCAAAAAAAAAAAAAAAAATGGCAAGCAGAGCACAGTTCTAGATTTGCCTGTAGATCTAGAATTTCTTTTGATGGACAGAGGCGGTGCTTGTTAGAAATTCAAAAAACTAATGTCCTGTGTTGGTGTTTTACAGGAAAGGTTGTCTTCTGTCATGATTTCATTCAATGTGCTGATGCTACCTTTTAGGCCATGTCACTTGTCAGAATTTTCTCTGGCAGGATCTCAATACATGATTTTAATGAACAAGATTCTGTTATATGTTGATCCGATTGGTTAAATTGCTGATTGTTTCCAACTTTGTGATTAATGTCATGCATTGTGAATTTGCATACTGCCATGTAATTTTAAAATAAAGCTAAAGTGGAATCTTGATTTAACGAAGTGCCTAGGGACTGGGGAAATTTCTTTGTTATATAATTTGAGGGTTTGTTATTATTAAAAACCTTCAATCCTAGACAAAAATAGTTGGTACACTTCGAGTGGGTCACGTAAACCCCTCCCCCCCCACAACAATGTTGGGAAATATTGAACTTTTGTGAACTAAAAGACCAAACAATCACTGATTTTCAACATTGTAAGTGGGAGAAGGGGAGATCGTGTACAGTGTCCCAAGCTAGATTATTGTCTAGGATTGTTGATATAACGCATTTTCGGGAAAACAACCAAAATATTCGTTATATCGAGGTACAGTATGAACAACTAAGGGTGTTACATTGCACTACCCAGCATTTCTGGATCCAAACAATTACTAATCAACATATTTCGTTCCTTAATGTCAAAACGAAGCTATTGTCGCAATAAAGATCTGTACATAGCTACAGCACTAGAAACTGAACAGGCAAACAAAACACACGATCAACACCCATGCTGTTGCTGTTAAGGTGATTCCACTGAAAAAGAAGGAGTATTTAGAATTTTCTAAGACTTGGTCCAGTTCATAACTATGTTATGAGCGTTACAAAAATGCAATAAAAAATGGGGGTCACCGTGCTCGTTTTTGTGCAATCTGGATGGCTATTATAGTAAACATATGACCCACGAGGTTCACACTAGGAACGCTCATAATCCGAAAAGGGAACTATCATTTCTAGAAAAAATAATTTCTTGCGTTAAAATATCGATGCAGTTCAATGAAATGGACTTTAATCTTACATAATAAACCATTTTAATTAAACTGGAATTAAAATTATGAAAGAAATTAAAGATTTTGCTGCGTGCGTGCGTAAGCAGCACTACCTCAAAACGTATTTTTTAAAGCATTGAAATAAAAATATCTCAAAGTAGAGTATTTAACTTTTCTTTAAATTGCGATATATTGTAGTCAACCGGATGCCTTTTAAATTTATGCATTAAAAAATGGGGGTCACCGTGCTCGTTTAGAAGAAAATGACCATTTATTTCTCTTCTGAGCTTAACCAAAAAGAAAAGCCGTAATGTTGTGTGTGCGCGCGCGCTCATGCACGTGCTAAATGATGCGAAAACTCATGCGCAGCAAGGATGCGCAATGCAATTCAGTGGAATCACCTGAAACAGGTTCATGACCAGGAAGGGATGCTTTAGATCGTGGACCATGTGCCACTGACACTTTCACGTGTCTTCCACTTTTTACTTACAGGGTGTCAGTTGAAGTGGATGGTAAATGAAGAGACAAGGGCATTAATAGAAATTCCAGCTATTATTCACATTCATATTTCATCACACGTGGACATTTTTACGTGATATCGGGGTATATTTCGTGTTTGGACTTATAACGAGGATTTTGTTATATTGAGGTTCTGTTCCATACATTTCAAAGTAATTTTGGCCAGGCTTAAGAAAATTGTTCGTTACACCTAGGGCTTCATTAAATAGAGGTTTGTTAAATCGAGGTTCCACTGTGTCTGAATTTAAATATTTGAGAGAGAAAAATGGCATTGTTTGGTAGAAATGTGCAATTTTAAACATGAAATTCAAGGTACAGGTAGCTTCAAGGGATTCCTAGTAAGCATCCCCGGGCTGAAAAAATGCAGAAGCTATGCTAATTGCTTTATTAAGTGAGGGGCCTTATAACCAGGCCAAGATACACTGGGTGGGCACTCTATCCATTGAGCTACGGAGAGACTCATGGTGAGCAGGGCCATTTACTAGGTTCATATGTGGCACACCTCCTGCATACTGCTAGGATCAGTAATATCAATAGTGTACTGTGTGATGATAAATAAAGAAAGTTGGAGAGGTTTTCCATCTTTCATTACACTGGTATGCATGTCACTAAAATCTTTGACATTTACCAGGATGTGATGAAGGAGGCACTTAATATAACCCAGCACACTGAAGACCTACTTTGATGCAGAATTTTGACAACCTTGACATGCATGTGCCTTCAGCATATGGGATAGATGGAAGACACGTACACCCTGGCTAATATGTAGAGAACCAATCTTTAGAAGGCTGGCTCAAAGAAGGTTTCTTTGCTCTGGTTATCAAGTATGTACCTACAAAAAGGTATCAATATAATGATGAGGAAGAAAGCGTTTTTTAGTGAACATACCATTTCCACTTTCTGCTAAATCCTGAATCATGCCTTTGAATCTCCCACATTCATTGCTCCAAGAATAAGTTTTACTATAGTTCTCTTTGAGCAGTTTGGCACTGTTTTGTCGCTCTTCTGGACTTTGGATGGACAACTGCTTGATTCTTTGGGCCCACTCCCCAGCATCATCCGATTCAACAATAACAGACATCCCACCCTTTACTTCTTGCAAAGCTTCGGCTATTCCGGATTCGCCAGCAACAAGAACAGGTACACCAGCAGAAATGGCTTCCAGCGCAACCAACCCAAACCCTTCTGTCCGTGAAGGAAGTACCACCATGTCTGACTCATGAAACATCATCTTAAGTTCTTGCTCATTGCAATAGCTACGAATTGTTAAATGGTTGCGGCTTATGCAGGTATTCTCGAGAAACCATTGCTCAATCTTTCTGTGTTCTCCAGGAGACGAGCCAACAAATGTCAGCTCAAACTTCTTGTCAAGGGATCCAATGGCATTTGCAATAATATCATAACCTTTGAGGGTAAGATCTTCAAAGCTTGCCCGACCAAACATAAAAACACTGAACTTCTTTGCCACTGATCTTTCTTTGACCAGCTGTGGTGATTCATTGGAAAACTTTTCTAAAATTCCAGGAGTGATGATCTCTACCTTAACATCTGGAAGACTTCTGTTGTACTTCTGTTGAAGTCGTGAACCCACAGCAACAACCAAATCTGCTGCTTTACACAGCTCAATTTCACTTTTATGTTTCTTCTCATTTTCTTCGATTGTATCAAGTGAAGCACTTTGTGTTACTTTGTACTTTCCAAGGTCTTCACAAAACACATGAACAAAATGCACCCACTTGCACTTTGCAGTTTGAACAATGAAATATGCAGGAGTACCGAATTTTCTTCCATGGCCTATCACAATGTCAGGATTTGACAGTTCCGGTGGTGGAATTTTCAACCAATCCAGTGGGTCAGCAGATCCTGGAATACTTCGAGCAGTGATTAAATTCACTCCATGTTGTCTGGCATCTTCCCTACACAACTCATCGCTTTGCGAAACGTAGCAGTGAACTTTGATGCTGTCACTCGTTGTTTTTGCCAAATTAACAGCAAATTCTCTGTTGAAAGTGGACAGACCACCCTTCGAAGACTTCCACTCATCGCAGAGAAACATGACATTGATTCGCTCCGGATCTGCTGCATTCGTCGACGTTTGCCCGCACGCCATTATGCGCACTAAGCTTTCTTTCACCAGTTAAAGAATTATACTTTGATGAAGAGCAGCTTCCTCGTAATTTCTAGACCTACATGTACATCTGACTCCATGTTAGTCAACTATGAAGATTGCGGGCTATGATTGCGGAAGTGGCCGCTCCCAGGAGCTTTTGCGGTTTTGGGCCGAGACGGGGGGCGCTTCCGAGAGGGCAGCGGTTAATACAAAAGAAAAAAGCGTAAGAACGTAGTGTAACAGTCATAGAGTGTATCCAAAGCGTATCCATGAAAAGCAATCACTCCCATGCTCCCATACATTTATTGGTCAACATTTCACTTCTCACACGTAACCTATGTGGTTATAATCCTCTTTTAGCGTTAAGACAAGTTTTTTTTCTTTCCGCTTAGGTTGTGCTTCTTTAATACAGTTAATACCCAAGAACACGTACATAAGCCGCTGCGTATGCCAGCACCAAAAATTTGGTTTTACGGTCAAAAACGCGTTTTCTCGAGAAAATTCAACGGCAAAAGACATGGCGTTAAATGCAGGAATGGCTCCGGACACTTAGATTTTTTTATTAAAGTGAAAAAAGAAAATATTCAATATAAAGTGCGCCGAGGTAGAATCGAACCCGGATTATCACACTAATGAGCGTGTTCTCATGACCACTATGCCACCAGGCAGCTGGCTCCAGGAACCGATAATTTTAAAAATATAACATGCTACCCTTACAAATATGAAGAGCTAACCGTAAACAGGCTAACCGAAGTGCATAGTACGCTCGAAATGCATATTAGGCTAACCGGAGTGAAAAGTAGGCTAACCGGAGTGAAAAGTAGGCTAACCGGAATGCATAGTAGGCTAACCGGAGTGAAAAGTAGGCTAACCGGAATGCATAGTAGGCCAACCGGAGTGCTATTTTTTGCTATAACTTTACTCGTTCCCAGTGCACTCGCAGGTCGGAGCCATTCCTGTTATTAACGCCTACACGGCAAAAGGGTTAAAGCCATTTAGACGAGTTTTTTTTCTTTCTGAGGATGTGCTTTAATACAGTTAATACCCAAGAACACGTACAACATAAGCCACTGTGTATGTCATATACGAGAGCATATATGGTGTTTTAAGGCGGGGGTACACCTGAAGCCTGTTTTTCCACCGCTCAAAATCTGGTGTACCCCCACCTTAAAATTTTGTACTTGATTGGCATTTCTATATCTTAGTATTGGGTGTCAAAACAAAAGTCCTCGAACAATAGATGCTATGCAAAACTCGTGGGTACAAGTAGTCTCCTTCGCGCTCGGCCGTTGTTTGGTCTCGCCACGCAAAGCTTAACGAGCTGTTTGATTGATATTAGCAAGGCCACTGATTTTCTCTGTTGACATCACAGCTATTAAATCCCCCACCCCCCCTCCCCCCACCCCCCCAAAAAAACATGACACAACACAAGTTGCTTTAGTTCTTTTAGTCAATATATTATAAACATTTGGTAAATAAATT